>JARBWK010003384.1:0-12506 GCA_030556195.1 Anolis apletophallus | reverse complement strand
TCAGAGTTGAGCTTGCACTCCATAAAGTAAGCATTTGCTTACCACTTGCCAATATTCAGGGGCACATTTTACGTTGTCCCCGTCGCCCCACACCACGAGGCCGAAAAGGAGGAGCGCTGTGGGGGCACCCCCGGCTGCAATACGCTTCTCCTTCCTGGCCCAGGTGGCTCCGGGCAGCCGGGTCCCCCCGGCAATGGCCCACGTGTGGAAGTTTCACGCATACGCCATCGCCGCAGGGCGAGCCCAGCCGCCCAGAGCTGCCGACCGCCTCTAGCTGCCTCCAAAACGCTCCTCCCTTTCAGCACTGTGTAAGGCGATCAGCGGCTCTGGGCAGCTGGGCCCGCCCCGCGGCAATGGCACACGTACGGAAGTTTCACGCATACGCCTTTGTCGCTGACCACCCCCACCATGAGGCCGAAAAGGAGGAGCGCCCCGCAGCTGGAGACACCCCATCTCCGGCCACCCAACGCTCCTTCCCCTCGCCCCCACATAGAGCGACCACCGACCCCAGGCAGCTGCCCCTCCCCCCGCAGCAATGGCGCATGCGCGAAACCAGCTGGCTCCGCGCACGCGCACTCTGGCGTGCTCGCGCACCCTCCACAAGGCTGGAGAGCGAGTGGGCGCCAAAATAAGGTTGGCTTACCATTCTAAATTACCGTAGTCCGGCCCTGTATGCCATGCTCATGGAGGCATACATCCCCAGATTAATTAGCCAAAGGGTTGTTCGTATTCACGGTCGGAAGAGGTTGCAATATAGATATGGTTCTGGATGTTCCCAGGAAGCTGTAAAGTGCGCCCGCAGTGGAAACAAGGCCATTGCCATTTTCTGTACGGCGCGACAGAAACCATCTGGTCGGACTATTTTGTTTTTCTTCTCCTTCCTATATACACGGCTGATTTATTACCTCCTGGTTTGTTATCTTGCTTTTGAAATCCGACTGTCTCAAAGCACCGTTTGGCACTGTTTGCTCTTATAATAATGTCCTAACGAACTAACCTTTGCTTTTTCAATCGTTTCGCCCGGGTCTTTAATTTCCTCCTGTTTGTGGGGCAAATAGATTGTAATGGTTTTCTTATAACTCATTTACGGCGCAGCAAGCGAGCGAGAGGGAGAGAGATAAGAGTGTTGGGTTTACTGTTCACATTAAGTGCGGTTCAAGAGGTTCGCGAAACAGGACTCAGCCATCAGTGGGAACCCGGCGGAATTGGGCTCGAATTTATTTTTAACTAGCTTGGGGACCCGGCGTTGCTCAGGTCATTTGAGAAAGGCCTTGCGTGTCAAGGTTGGTCCTTATCAGGGGCGGTCTAAGGTAATTTTAAATGGTAGGCGAACATTATTTTGGTGTCCCCCCCCAAAAAAATTAGTTTGCCGCCCCCCATGTAAAACAAATATACAATTATAATATCACAATACCATTAGTAGTATTATATTGTATCAATGTATATACAATATATTATACCATACTCATACTACCTGATATCATACTTATATACTACATTACAAAATAATTATATTATAATATATTGACATTATAATATAATGTAACATTCTATTATATTATTATTATAAAATAATAAAAATTATTTATTTAAATAAAATTATCCTCTACTAAATATTTTCATGACTCTATAAAACTCAAATAACCCAAAATAAAGTAAAATAAAATATTATATATTACTATTTTGTACAATACCACTATACTACAATATTGTTTGTAATATTACATGTAATATAAAATATATCATTATTCTATTGTTATATTGTATTTGTATTATATTGTATGGCAATATTAAGCAGAACTGTATAATAATCAACAAGGAATGCAATGTAAATGCATCAAAATCAGAATATATTGCCTACCACCCAACTCATAATCCATAGGAGTCTCCCATAAGTCCAAAATTAGGATCCCAATGTAAATGTAAATAGAAAAACAGCCAAAATATTCAAATGAGGTCGAATACAGGCAGCGCGGCCTGGGAAAACTTGGGCCCTCCCTCCCTCCCACTAGGTGTTTTGGCCTCCAACTCCCCACAACTCCTCATAGCCTCAGGCCCCTCAGGTCTAGACAGAAGTAGAGCCGAAGAAAGGAAGGAGGGAGAGAAGAGGTCACAGAGGAGGAGGAGGAGGAGGAAAGCCCTTCATTCATTCCTTCACTTACACTTCCTTCGCTGATTCTTTTCTTCTTCCCTGCAAACGCGCACATGCGGCAGAGACAAAGGGAGAGGGGAAGCACTCCCTGCCTGCCCGATAGGGAGTGCTTTGCTTACAGGCTTCTGCGCAAGGGAGCTACTGGGCATGCGCTGAGGTTTTCGCGCATGTGCAGTTGCTCCTGCACTCAACTTCAGCTCCAGAGCAACTGCGCTTGCGTGAAAACCTCTGGGCATGCCCAGAAGCGGCGTCGGAGCGCACAAGGCCGGGGCCCAAAAGCAGGCAGCTGCGGCACTGCCTGAGGAACATCGGCAGGGCCAGGATGGCGCCCCCTTCCCAGATGGCGCCCTAGGCGGCCGCCTACTTGGCCTATCTTGTAGGACCGCCCCTGGTCCTTATCATAAGTGTACGTGGCTCGTAGTGGTTTCAGGAAGTTAGTGAAGGTAGTGCGAGTCCCATTATCTATGGTGTACCCTCCTCCAAACTGCAGCAGGATGTAGAGTGGGTCATGGAAGCTCTGTCTGCCAAGTTTGGCCTTGATCCCTCATTACTGGGAGTTTATTTATTTATTTATTTATTTATTATTCGGGCTTCTATGCCGCCGACTCCCTGGGGCTCGCGGCGGCTTACAAGAGCCGATAGGCATAAAACAGGCAATAAAACAATTAAAACAGTTAAAAAGAACACACAACGCACTGAAACAATGGAACAGTAGAACAGTAGCACCGCTCAACAATAGGCAGCCCATCGTCCTAACGCGAACGGCCAAGAGGCGGGACATGGGAAGGACCTACTCACCAAAGGCCTGCTTAAACAGGTGGGTTTTACAGGCCCGCCTGAACGGGAGCAGGTCCTTCATGGCTCGGGTTTCGGCCGGGAGGGCGTTCCATAGTGTGGGCGCTATAACAGAGAACGCCCTCCGGCGGGTTGATGTCAGTCTTGGAGATTTGGCCGAGGGAATCACCAAGTGATTGGAGTCCTCGGACCATAGTGATCTCAGAGGGCAGTATGGGGTGAGACGGTCCCTCAGATACGCTGGCCCCAGACCGTGCAAGGCCTTGAAGGTGAGAACCAACACTTTGAAGGTGATCCGGTGCTCGATAGGCAGCCAGTGCAGATCCTGCAAGACGGGTGTTATGTGGCTACCTGTTGGCGTGCCAGACAGGAGCCGGACGGCAGTGTTCTGCACTAGCCTGAGCTTCCGGGTCACCGACAGAGGAAGGCCAACGTAGAGCGCATTGCCGTAATCTAGCCTCGAGATGACCGTGGCTTGGATCACCGTGGCCAGGTCGTTCCGGGAGACGTAGGGGGCCAGCCTCTTTGCCTGTCGCAGATGAAAAAAAGCGATCTTGCTGACCGCAGAGACCTGGGCCTCCATGGTCAGCTGGGAGTCCAAGTGGACCCCCAGGCTCTTAACGGAAGACGATGGGCATAACGCCACACCGTCCAGGCTCGGAAGCTGGACATCCACATCACCCGGGTGACCCAGCCACAAGATCTCCGTCTTCGCCGGATTCACCCTCAACCTACTGGCTCGCAGCCATCCATTAACGGTGGTATCCTGAAATTTGTGAAAGTACTGCAAGTCCCATCCTCCGTGGTCAACCCACCTCCAAACAGTACCAGGACGTAGAGTGGGTCATGGAAGCTCTGTCTGCCAAGTGTGGCCTTGATCCCTCATTACTGGGAGTTGCAGTGGTATCCTGAAATTTGTGAAAGTACTGCAAGTCCCATCCTCCGTGGTCAACCCAGCTCCAAACAGTACCAGGACGTAGAGTGGGTCATGGAAGCTCTGTCTGCCAAGTGTGGCCTTGATCCCTCATTACTGGGAGTTGCAGTGGTATCCTGAAATTTGTGAAGGCAGATCCTTCGGCCCCCCAGGTGATCAGTGACCGGAATTCCAGCCCTTGGGCCCGTAGAAGTTGGACAGCCCTGCTCTAAACTATCTGGTCCGTGAGCTGCTTTTTGCCGACGATGCTGCCCTTGTCGCCCATTCAGAAGCGGCCCTGCAGCGCCCAACATCCTGCTTTGCAACAGCTGCAGAGCTGTTTGGGCTGGAAGTCGGCCTGAAGAAAAGGGAAGTCCTCTACCAGCCCGCACCACAGGAAGAACACCATCATCCCCACATCAGCATAGGCACATCTGTGCTAAAGTCCGTTCAGCAGTTCACCTACCTGGGAAGCATCATCTCTTCAGACACCAACATTGATAATAGATCACATATCAGCAAAGGCATAGAGTGCATTCGGAAGGCTTCACAAAAGAGTCTGGAGCAACAAGCACCTGAGGCAAAGCACCAAAATCAGTGTATACAGAGCTATCGTACTGTCTATTCTCCTCTATGGGTCTGAAACATGGGACACCTATTGCCAAGACCTAACACTCCTTGAACGCTTTCATCAGTGCTGTCTTCGCACAATCCTAAATGTACACTGGACCGACTATGTGATGAATGTCGCTGTCCTTGAGCAAGCAGGGATCACCAGCATTGAAGCCATGCTATTGAGAACACAGCTGCGCTGGGCAGGGCCCATCTCTAGGATGGAGGACCACCGCCTCCATCCACCACCTCGCAGAAATGGCCCCGCCCCCGACACCCTTCCCCCCAGGCTGGTCAGAATTGTCAGGCGGGCCGCATCCGGCCCGTGGGCCATAAGATGCCCAGGTCTGGTCTAGCTGCAGCTATGATCTTATCGACAGCCCCTACGCCCAGCATTTGTTCTTCTCATTAATGATTTTAGCTGGTAGGACAACACACGCCCTTGAACATACGTGTCCAAGTTTTCATCTTTCATATGTGTCCAAGTTTTCATCTGTAAGGATGTAATTAGCTCACTTTAAAAGAGGAAGGGAGGAATCGTTGCCTTTGCCCCGAGACCCAGAGTTCCTCGTAGCAACGAAACCAAATGAATGCGCCCTCGGCTTCATTTTGGGCCCGATAATTGACGCGCGGCC
Organism: Anolis apletophallus; assembly: GCA_030556195.1. Classification (NCBI taxonomy): domain Eukaryota; kingdom Metazoa; phylum Chordata; class Lepidosauria; order Squamata; family Anolidae; genus Anolis; species Anolis apletophallus. The sequence continues at coordinate 7,399 of JARBWK010003384.1, read as the reverse complement.
CGTTCCATCAATGTCTCCTGCTCGGATTCGGTGGCATCCTTCCCTCCCAGCGCTTTGATGGCAAAATGGATGAGGAATCAAATTATGGCTGGGAGAAGGGAATTAAAACCATCCTTCATTTGCAAAGCCTCCGGATTGCCTCCTCGCGGGATTTGAACACCCATTCGCTCTTTTACAAGCGCCGCAATGGCACGCTACAGATTACGGAGGCAATTTCCCTCTAATCTGCTCTGGAGCTGAGAAACGATTACGAGGGGGAGAGGGGGAAAGATTAAAAACAAGGAGAACAACAACAGCAACAACAAAAAGTTCAAGGGGGCTGGCTGAGTTCAGGAAAGAGACACCGCAAACTCCCCAAAAAGCAATTAAAAAGCCTAATACAGGGGTCGGGAACCATGAAAGCAAAATATTTGGAAATGTATTTCAGTGAGAGCCATATCTATTATATAAATGGGTTCACGTCATGTGATGTGTACCTCAAACAAAGAAACCATACAACGCAGAAACACAATACTTGCCAACAGAAATAGGCCTCAAGCAAGGTACGTTTGTAGCAAAGAAACCTTCCCCCCCAAAACCTAAAAGGCCCCCAATACAACGAGTAAAAATAAAACTACATTTACCAGCATCCTCCGGGGCAGCCAAAGACTCACCCAGCCTCTACATTCTGAACAACATGATTGGCTGCCAATAAGGGCGGATTTGCATAACTGCTGCACTGGCCAGCCAACATGAAAATTCCGATCCATAATAAACTGCCAAAACAGAATAAGGAAAAGGCCTGAGCCAATCCCCAACACAAACACCCAAATCACTTCCAACCGAGAGGGAGGGAAAAGGAAGGAGAGAAGGAAAGGGTGAAGAGGGAGAAAGGAAGGAAGAAGAAGGAAGGAAGAGGGAGAATGGAGGAAAGAAGGAAGGGGAGAGAGGGAGGGAAAAGGAAGGAGAGAAGGAAAGGGTGAAGGGGGAGAAAGGAAGAAGGAAGGAAGAGGGAGAATGGAGGAAAAGGGGGAGAGAGGGAGGGAAAAGGATGGAGAGAAGGAAAGGGTGAAGAGGGAGAAAGAAAAGAAGAAGAAGGAAGGAAGAGGGAGAATGGAGGAAAGAAGGGGAGAGAGGGAGGGAAAAGGATGGAGAGAAGGAAAGGGTGAAGAGGGAGAAAGGAAGGAAGGAAGGAAGAGAATGGAGGAAAGAAGGAAGGGGAGAGAGGGAGGGAAAAGGAAGGAGAGAAGGAAAGGGTGAAGGGGAGAAAGGAAGGAAGGAAGAGAATGGAGGAAAGAAGGAAGGGGAGAGAGGGAGGGAAAAGGAAGGAGAGAAGGAAAGGGTGAAGGAGAGAAAGGAAGGAAGGAAGAGAATGGAGGAAAGAAGGGGAGAGAGGGGAGGGAAAAGGAAGGAGAGAAGGAAAGGGTGAAGGGGAGAAAGGAAGGAAGAGAATGGAGGAAAGAAGGAAGGGGAGAGAGGGAGGGAAAAGGAAAGAGAGAAGGAAAGGGTGAAGGGGAGAAAGGAAGGAAGAAGAAGGAAGGAAGAGGGAGAATGGAGGAAAGAAGGGAGAGGGAGGGAAAAGGAAGGAGAGAAGGAAAGGGTGAAGAGGGAGAAAGAAAGGAAGGAAGGAAGGAGAGGGAGAATGGAGGAAAGAAGGAAGGGGAGAGAGGGAGGGAAAAGGAAGGAGAGAAGGAAAGGGTGAAGGGGAGAAAGGAAGGAAGGAAGGAAGGAAGAGAATGGAGGAAAGAAGGAAGGGGAGAGAGGGAGGGAAAAGGATGGAGAGAAGGAAAGGGTGAAGAGGGAGAAAGAAAAGAAGAAGGAAGGAAGAGGAGAATGGAGGAAAGAAGGAAGGGGAGAGAGGGAGGGAAAAGGAAGGAGAGTAGGAAAGGGTGAAGGAGAGAAAAAAGGAAGGAAGAGGAAGGAAGGAAGGAAGGGGAGAGGGAGGGAAAAGGAAGGAGAGAGAGAAAGAAAGAATGGAAGTGGAAGGAAGGAACGAAGGAAGGGAGGAAAGAAGTTAGGGTGAGAGGGAGAATGAGGAAGAGGCGGCAATGGGGGCGCAGAAGTGGCAGTCGTAGCGCATTTGCGTCACTCCTCCCCGCTGCATGCTGGGAAACTGAGGCCTGGGCTGCTCTGGAGAGCCAGATGCAATCAGGAAAAGAGCCACATCGGGCTCGTGAGCCATAGGTTCCCGACCCCTGATCTAGGCACTAGACTCCTCTCGATGCAGGCCGAAATCCCATTGGCCTTTTTTAGCTGTCGCATCACATTGTTGGCTCATGTTTAACTTGTTCCCCACGAGGACTCCAAGATCTTTATCACTGTTGGACCAGTAGTACAAGTGAGTCGCCTTCAGGTTGAGAGAGGCGGTATATACATATGGTAAATAAACAAACAAACAAACCGGGCCAAGAGCTCAACCAACTGTAGGCGTTGTCACTTCATTCGGTCTTCAAGCTTTCTTTGCCAAATTTATTTATTTATAAATAAATAAATAAGGCTGAAGCATTCATAGGTTTCAAGAAACAAATTGAGCCTCCGCTTGGAAATGTATTTTTTTACTATTTTACTGGATTTTTGAGAGTTGCCTCCCCCCCCCCAAGGAACTGTTTATAACAGCTTCATGACATCCATAGTTATCTGGAAGCAAGTTTCACTCAGGGTGAAATTTCACAAGGGTCTGGAGAACAAGCCCTATGAGGAGCGGCTTGAAGAGCTGGGCATGTTTAGCCTGAATAAGAGAAGGATGAGATAAGACATGATAGCCATGTCTAAGTATGTGAGAGGAAGTCATATATATGCTGTGTTCATCGAAACAGGCCCAGGTTTCACACTGAGTGTATAAATACATTTAAAAACATATTAACTATATGTATGACTGTGTTAGAGTGTCGTTTTGTGTCATTTTGGTTGGTGGTGTGCCCCAGGATTTGGTCAATGTAAAAAAAAAAAAAAAAAAAGGTGTGCCACGGCTCAAAAAACGTTGAAAAGCACTGGATTAAACGCCTGGCAGAACAGGGTGGTCTTACAGGCCCTCCTGAAGGCCTGCAACTCCGTTATTGCTCGTGCCTCTTCCGGGAGGGCGTTCCAAAGGGTAGGCGCAACTACAGAAAAAGTTCGCTGCCAAGTCGAGGACAATCGGCAAATCTTGAGAGATGGAACCTCCAACAGGCTTTGGTCCATGGACCGTAGTGGTCTCTGGGGAAGGTGCAGGGAGAGGCGGTCCTTCAGGTACACTGGCCCCAGACCATGCAAGGCCTTAAAGCAGTGTTTCTCAACCTGGGGGTCGGGATCCCTGGAGGGGTCACGAGGGGATGTCAGAGGGGTCGCCAAAGATCATCACAAAACACAGCATTTTCTGTTGATCATGGGGGGTTGGCCTAATTCTATCTTTGGTGGAGTTCAAAGGCACTTTTATTATGGAGTAATATAAATCCCAGCAACTACAACTCCCAAATGTCAAGTCTATTTCCCCCAAACTCCACCAGTGTTCACATTTGGGCATATTGATATTCATGCCAAGTTTAGTCCAGATCCATCATTGTTTTGAGTTGACAGTGCTCTCGGGATGTAGGTGAACTACAACTCAAAACTTACGGTCAATGCCCACCAAACCCTTCCAGTATTTTCTGTTGGTCATGGGGAATTCTGTGTCCCCAAGTTTGGTTCAATTCCTCCATTGGTGGGGTTCAGAATGCTCTTTGATTGTAGGTGAACTATAAATCCCAGCAACTACAACTCCCAAATGTCAAGTCTATTTCCCCCAAACTCCACCAGTGTTCACATTTGGGCATATTGATATTCATGCCAAGTTTAGTCCAGATCCATCATTGTTTTGAGTTGACAGTGCTCTTGGGATGTAGGTGAACTACAACTCCAAAACTTACGGTCAATGCCCACCAAACCCTTCCAGTATTTTCTGTTGGTCATGGGAATTCTGTGTCCCAAGTTTGGTTCAATTTCCATTGGTGGGTTCAGAATGCTCTTTGATTGTAGGCAAACTATAAATCCCAGTAACTACAACTCCCAAATGACAATCTCTCCTCCAATCCCACCAGTTTTCAAATTTGGGCATATTGCATGCGCCAAATTTGATCGAGTGAATGAAAATACCTCCTGCATATCCGATATTTACATTACGCTTCATAACAATAGCAAAATCACAGTTGTGAATTAGCATTGAAATAATTATATGATTGGGGGGTCACTACAACATGAGGAACTGTATTAAGGGGTCACAGCACTAGGAAGGTTGAGAACCACTGCCTTAAAGGGTAGCACCAGCACTTTGAAGGCAATCCGGTACTCGATGGGGAGCCAGTGCGAACGCTGGAGGACTGGTGTGATGTGGCATGTTAGTGTCACTCCAGCCAGCATTCGAGCCGCAGCGTTTTGCACCATCTTCAGTTTCCGGATTACCGACAAAGGAAGGCCAATGTAAAGGGCATCACAGTAGTCCAGTCTTGAGATGACCGTGGCCTGGATGGCCGTAGCCAGGTCATCACCGGAAAGGTAGGGTGCCAAGCGCCTCATCTGGCGCAGATGGAAAAATGCTGCTCTGCTCACGGTGGAGACCTGAACTGGACCCTCATCAGCAGAGGGTCCAGTTGGACACCCAGGCTTTTAACCAGCGGCAACAGACTAAACACCTCACCGTCCATTACTGGCAGCCAGAGCTCGCCCCCCGTCCCCCCGGATGACCCAGCCACAGGATCTCCATCTTCGACGGGTTCACCTTCACCCTGCTGGCCCGTAGCCACCCAGTCACGGCTTCCAGGCACTGATGGAAATAATCGGGTACAGAGTCCGGCCGGCCTTCCATCCTCAGCACCAGCTGGGTGTCATCAGCGTACTGGTGACACTCCCGACCGAAACTACACACCAGTTGGGCAAGTGGACGCATATAGGTGTTAAATAATAGAGGATAGCCCCTTGGGGGACCCCACAGTTTATTTATTTATTTATTATTTATTATTTAGCATTTGTCTGTCTCCATATACAGCTATAATATATGGGTCCAATGGAGAGGTCCACATATCTTCTGTTAGTTGGATGAAGATGACCATAGCATGTAGGTAAACATACAGCTATAATATATGGGTCCAATCGAGAGGTCCACAAACCTTCTATATGTTGGATGAAGGTGTCCATAGCATGTAGGTAAACATACAGCTATAATATATGGATCCAATTGAGAGGTCCACATACCTCCTATATGTTGGATGAAGGTGTCCATAGCATGTAGGTAAACATACAGCTATAATATATGGGTCCAATCGAGAGGTCCACAAACCTTCTATATGTTGGATGAAGGTGACTATAGCATGTAGGTAAACATACAGCTATAATATATGGGTCCAATGGAGAGGTCCACATATCTTCTGTTAGTTGGATGAAGATGACCATAGCATGTAGGTAAACATACAGCTATAGTATATGGATCCAATTGAGAGGTCCACATACCTCCTATATGTTGGATGAAGGTGCCCATAGCATGTAGGTAAACATACAGCTATAATATATGGGTCCAATGGAGAGGTCCACATACCACTTGTTTCTTGGGTGAAGGTGATCACAGCATGCAGATAAACATATGTCAGGGGTGCTTTGAATGCGAGTTTCCTGCTTCTTGGCATGGGGTTGGACTGGATGGCCCATGAAGTTTCTTCCAACTCTACGATTCTATGATTCTATATGCATAACATGGAGGCTTGCTATTTCTAACACTCAAAGATCCATCCACTCATTTGTCAACACTACCGATGGAATGGGTCACCTCTGGTCAGGATGAACCCGTGTTTTGCCTCCTCAACACTCAAAGATCCATCCACTCATTTGTCAACACTACCGATGGAATGGGTCACCTCTGGTCAGGATGAACCCATGTTTTGCCTCCTCAACACTCAAAGATCCATCCACTCAAGTGTCAACACTACCGATGGAATGGGTCACCTCTGGTCAGGATGAACCCGTGTTTTGCCTCCTCGACACTCAAAGATCCAGCCACTCATGTGTCAACACTACCGATGGAATGGGTCACCTCTGGTCAGGAAGAACCCATGTTTTGCCTCCTCAACACTCAAAGATCCATCCACTCATGTGTCAACACTACCGATGGAATGGGTCACCTCTGGTCAGGAAGAACCCATGTTTTGCCTCCTCAACACTCAAAGATCCATCCACTCATGTGTCAACACTACCGATGGAATGGGTCACCTCTGGTCAGGATGAACCCATGTTTTGCCTCGTCGACACTCAAAGATCCATCCACTAATGTGTCAACACTACCGATGGAATGGGTCACCTCTGGTCAGGAAGAACCCATGTTTTATCTCCTCAACACTCAAAGATCCATCCACTCATGTGTCAACACTACCGATGGAATGGGTCACCTCTGGTCAGGATGAACCCATGTTTTGCCTCCTCGACACTCAAAGATCCATCCACTCATGTGTCAACACTACCGATGGAATGGGTCACCTCTGGTCAGGAAGAACCCATGTTTTGCCTCCTCAACACTCAAAGATCCATCCACTCATGTGTCAACACTACCGATGGAATTATTATTATTTTATTTATTATTTCGCATTTGTCTGTCGCCCCCCCAGCGGCTCGGGGCGACTTACAACAGTTCGTGAAATACAATTGTCAGATAACTCATAATAACTCACAGTAATACCATTAAGATGGAATTACAAATGAGAACAGTTGAAGCAACAAATGGAGTCGCAGTGGGCTGACAGCCAGGCGGTGAGCTACAGTTTAGCTAACCTGAAGGCTTTGTTGGAACAGCAATGCCTTAACTGCTCTCCTGGGTGGCACGGATGCCGGCGGACAGTGCGCTCCACATGGTAGGGGCTGCAACAGAGAAAGCCCGGCGGCGGGTTGCGAACAGATGGTAGGTCCTCACATTTGGGATGACCACTGGCCCCAGTGACCATGTAAGGCCTTAAAAAGTCAGGACTACCACTTTGAAGGCAATCCGCATTCAATTGGGAGCCAGTGCAGTTCGCGCAGGATTGGCGTGATGTGGTGGCCAATCGACCCCTCAAGAGTCGCCAAGTGCGTCTGCACCAGCTTGAGTCTCCGGATTACCGATACAGAGGAAGGCCAATGTAAAGAGCGCTACAGTAGTCCAGCCTCGAGATGACCGTGGCTTGATCACCGTGGCTAAGTCGCCGGGACAAATAGGGGGCCAGCCGCCTGGCGAAGATGGGGAAAATGCTACTCCTGCTGACGCTGGAGACGGGCCTCCATCACAACAGGGGGTCCAAGGTTACTCCTAAGTTTGAATAGAGGGCGACGGATATAATGTCACGTCCAGGGTTGGAAGCTGAACATCCCTACAGCCCGAGGACCCAGCCACAGGATCTCCGTCTTGGCCGGATTCACCTTCAACCTACTGGCCTCGCAGCCATCCAGT
>JARBWK010003383.1:0-12508 GCA_030556195.1 Anolis apletophallus | reverse complement strand
GAAGTACAAATGAAGTAATTAGGAGCATTTAGGCAGCTGCTTTGATGAAATAAGGCCTGTGGGGTAAATTGCTGCTCATTCCTATGCAGCTGCTCACCTCTCCATTAAAGCTTGAAAGTTAATTAAATTCACAGCCATCATGCATTTTCTCAACAGAAAGATGCCTAAGGCAAGGGAGTGGGGTAGCACTGCTTTCCCAAGCTATTTGCTGTGATAGAACAGACATCCACTCCTTATTTGCTCGGAAACTGTGCTCTATTTTGCTAAGTATTATTGCTTCCATAGTTCCCTGGAAACTTTCTGCAGGTTGATGGTTTGCAAATCGCCACTGGTTGGATGGGAGTTAGGGTTCAGTTGGGCTAGAATTGGTTACTTAGTTAAGAATGATTAAATAAAATACTTAGTTAAGATATCTTATTTAATTATACTTAACTAAGTCATATATTTCTTAGTTAAGTTGAAGGAAACATGGTTTTAAAAAAGTTTTAAATTGCTATATGGGGCTCTAGGTCCCATTTGTAGAAGGTAAACAAACCAAATTACAGCTTGGAGGAAGGAGCTGCCACAGCAGACAAGAGACATAGCCTTCACGCCAATCCTCCCTATTCTTTCACACAGCATTCTTGCTGTAACTTGTAACCAAAAGATAAGCCAGTGCCTGCCCTGCGCTTTCCAGCGAGTCAGGGTCATTTGAAAGAGATAAGAACTATCCAGTTAATTCTAGTTTCTGTTGTTTCCTACCTGTCCGCTTGCTTAATAATAGAGAGCCAATCAGAAATGTATTAGGTAAGCATAGATCAAATGAATGCATAATTTATTAATACCATATCAAAATGCACTTTTTGGATTTCTGCAAAATAATGAAAGATTGCGATTCCATTTTTGCACGGCAGTCTTTTCATGCCTAGAGCACAACTGCCATCATTTGCTTGGCCAGCAAATCAAGCTATTCTTCAGAGAGATTCAGCTCATTGGTATGTCCTTCCACGTCATCCTTCTGAGCCAGAAGGGGACTTCTGAGAATGTGCAGAGTGCCTGACCCTTCAAAGTAGGCCCCTTCCACGCTGTCTTTGTATCCCAGATTGTCTTCTTATCCCAGATTATCTGGCAGTAGAGACTAATATGTTGTTGTTTATTCATTCAGTCACTTCCGACTCTTCGTGACCTCATGGACCACAGCTGTCAGTCACCACTCCCAGCTCCTTCAGAGTCAAGCCAGTCACTTCAAGCATAACATCCATCCATCTTGCCCTTGTTTGTGCCCTCTTTCTTTTTCCTTCCATTTTCCCCAGCATCATTGTCTTCTCTAAGCTTTCCTGTCTTCTCATTATGTGGCCAAAGTATTCCAACTTTCCTTCTAATATCCTTCCCTCCAATGAGCAGTCGGGGTTTAAGAGACTCATATAATCCAGTTCAAAGCAGATAATGTGGGTTCAGATTCTGGGATATAGAGCAGTGCAGAAGGTGCCTAAGATGCCTTATTTGGGGAAGCTGCTTTTGCAGTTTTTCTCTCTTACTGCACCTCTTCAACTCACTTTGGCAGCATGTTGAGAAAATTGAAGTCAGGATTCTCCCTTCTTTTGAAAACCACTGGCCACCTATGCTTTGGAATCAATGTGCAGATAACTACAGGATGACATTGTGTGATGATAATCACTTCCACTTGTGATTGGAGAGACTGGAGCTTGCATTAAGAGGTGATATAAATTTATTTATAAATAAATAAACTTCCAGAAATCCCAGCCAGTTTACTGGCCACTAGGAATTGTGGGAGTTGAAGTCCAAAACACCAGGAGGGCTGAAGTATGCCCATGCCTGGGGTATAATATTGGCTAATATCTTTGGGATGCACCATACCAGAGTACAAGGACTGGTCAGAGTGGTTTGTGTGCCAAACCTCTGCCAGCAGAAAACCAAAACAGCATCAACTTTTGAACAGATACTTCCTGGATGCAACTGGTAATTGCTGTTTAGCAGAAGAGTTATCTAACTATGGTCCAAGTGTGAAGACCTGAGCTGGGCCAGAAAGGAAGGAAGGAGTTGTACTGAATGTATGTTGCTTGGGGGGCTGTTTTATGAGGTTTAGTTCTCATCAGAGGAGTTCACAAAATGTGCCATGCTTAACACCTGGTACTCACAAGATGGGAAAAGTAATTTAACCCTGTTCAAACGTTGCTTCTTGACTGACCTGGTAGCCTCTTACACCTGGCACTCCCATGGGGCCTTGCAGACCCATTGCTCCCTGGAATAAGAGAGGGGGAAGAGGGGGAGAGAAACACGCGACAGGAGTGACCGATTACTTATATCAACAACGGAATGTCTTTTTGGCCACTTAGTTATGTTGAACAGGGAGAGTCAGCCTGATGTATTAGTTTGAGTGCTGAACGATGACTCTGGAAATCAGGGTTCATATCCCCACTCAGTCGTAAAAGCCCACTAGATGACATTGGAAAGCCATAATTTCACAGCCTCAGAGAAATGCAATAACAAAACCCCTCTGAATAAATTTCATCAAGAAACTTTGCCAAGAAAATCCTATGAGAGAGCCATCTTAGGGGCGCTGTAAGTTGGAAACTACTTGAAGGCACATTTAAGTTGTTCCAAAAATATTTTGCAATTTTATTTATTTGTAGAATTATTAATCAAAATGTATAAGTACACATTCTTTCCTCTTTCTACAATATCTTAGACAAGGTATATTATATACAATCCAACAGTAAACGAAGAACAAAAATCAAAAACATCTTTATCATTTTTAACTTTCCATTACAAGTTATACTACACGTTTTCTTTATTATTATACCATTTTCTCTCCTCTTCCCTTTCCCCTTATTTTGTTTCCAATTTATAGTGACTCTAAGGCAGTGTTTCTCACAGTTGGGACCCCCTGGGGGGACGGGGGGGGGGGGTTCAGAGAGGTCACCAAAGACACTCGCAAGACATTGTGGGCTCTAGGTCTGTGTCTTTTAATGCAGTTTGTCTTGTTTTATTTCTTACTAGCTTGGGGACCCGGCCCTGCCCGGGTCATTTGAGAAGTGCAGCAGGATGTAGAGTGGGTCATGGGGGCTCTGTGTGCCAAGTTTAGTCTTGATCCATCATTATTGGGAGTTGCAGTGGTATCATGAAATTACTGAAGGTAGTGCAAGTCCCATCATCTCTGTGTGTCCCGTCCCCCCAAAGTGTAGTAGGATGTAGATTGGGTCATGGGGGCTCTGTGTGCTAAGTTTGGTCTGTATTGGTGAATTGATGAGGGATGCATTGTTTTTCGGAAGTGAGTGAAGGTACTTCAAGTCCCATCATCCGTGGTCCATCTCACAGTAAACTGCACCAGGCTGTAGAGTGGGTCATGAGGGCTCTGTGTGCCAGATTTGGTGTTGATCAGTCATTGGATTAGGTTTGTAGCAGGATTGGGAAGTGAGGAAGGTACTGCAAGTCCCATCATCCATGTTCTGTCCCCCTCCAAACTTCAGTAGGATGTAGAGTGGGTCACTGGGGCTCTGTGTGCCAAGTGTGGACTTTCTCGGTGTTTGTTGGGGGCCACAGTGGTCTGTGGGAACAGAGGGGTGTAAAAGTACTACAAATCCCATCATCCATTGTCAGTCCTCCCCCAAACCTCACCAGGATGTGAAGGCAGTCATGGGGGTTATGTATGGCAAGTTTGGTCTCGATCAGTGATTGGATGAGGGTTGCAGCAGACTTTGGAAGTGAGTAGAGGCACTTCAAGTCCCATCATCCATGGCCCACCCTCCTCCGAACTGCACCAGGACGTAGAGTGGGTCATGGGGGCTGTGTGTGCTGAGTGTGGTCTGTATTGGTCCTTTTTGGTGGCCTCAGTGGTCTGTGGGACCCAAAGTCTTGGAAAGTACTACAAATCCCATAATACGTGGGTCATGTCATAGGGGGGGGTTATGTGTACCAAGTTTGGTGCAGGTCCATCACCCGTGCTGGTCGCTGTGGCCTGTGAAAGTGGCTGCCACATATTTATTTATTTATTTATAAATTCGATTTGGTAGACCGCTCTCTCTGGAGCCCAGAGCGGTTTACAGCATAAAATCAACAAAACATCAATAAACAGATAAAAGACGTATACCCAAAAGCCCCCCTCCCCACAAATGATCCCGGCAAGCAATAATACGCAGAGGCAATACATGGCAGGACGGTATGTTGGCAGCTGGCAACTAAGGAGGCATCAGTTGGGACCAAATGCCTGCCTATATAGCCAAGTCTTCACAGACTTGCGGAAGGCCAACAAACCCCGTAGTGCTCGTATCTCCTCCGGCAGAGAATTCCAGAGGGTCGGAGCGGCCACTGTAAATGCTCTCTGCCGGGTGCTCGACAGCCTACAGATCTTAATACTAGGGACCTCTAGTAGATTAAGCCCCTCTGAGCGCAGTGATCTTCTGGGTTTGTATGGGGTAAGACGCTCCCTCAAGTACACTGGCCCCAAACCATATAAGGCCTTGAAAGTTAGAACTAACACCTTGAAGGAGACCCGAATTCGATGGGAAGCCAGTGCAGTGCACGCAGGAGTGGGGTCACATGCGCAGATCTTGGGGCTCCCGACAGCATGCGCGCTGCTGCGTTCTGCACCAGCTTAAGTTCCCGGATCGCCGACAAGGGTAGGCCAATGTACAGCGCATTACAGTAATCGAGCCTCGAGATGACCGTGGCTTAGATCACCGTGGCCAGGTCGCAGCGGGAGAGGTAAGGAGCCAGACATTTTGCCTGCCGCAGATGGTAGAACGCTGTCTTGCAAGCGCAGGCAATCTGCGCTTCCATCGACAGTTGGGTGTCTAGCTGGACCCCAAGGCTCTTAACTAGGGGCTGTGGGCGAAGTGCCACACCATCAAACGTCGGCAACTGGGTCTCTACCCCTCCGGGCGGCCCAGCCACAAGATCTCCGTCTTCGTCGGGTTCACCTTCAACTTACTGGCTCGCAGCCATCCAGTTACGGCTTCTAGGCAGAGATGGAAATTATCGGGTACAGATTCCACCCCGGGTCCATCCTCAGAATGAGCTGGGTGTCATCAGCGTACTGGTGACATTCCAGCCCAAAACTCCGTATCAATTGGGCGAGTGGTCGGCCGTAGATGTTAAATAACAGCGGGAAAGAATGGCCCCTGAGGGACCCCACAATGTAAGGGGAGCCCTCGGAGGCCACCCTCCCCCACTTCACTCGCTGCAGGCGGTTTTGGAGGAAGGAGGACAGCCAGTTGAGGGCTGTCCCCTCACCCCGCCACCGCCAGGCGGTGTGTCAAAAGTTGGTAATCGACAGTATCAAACGCTGCCGTGAGGTCCAATAACACGAGCAGCGCCGATCCGCCTCGATCCAAGTGGCAACGGAGTCTGTGATGGAGACCAGGGCGGTCTCTGTCCCATGGCCTGAACGGAAGCCGGACTGGAAGGGGTCAAGCCAGGTTGCATCATCCAGGAATGTCTGCAGCTGGTCCATTGCTGCCCTCTCAATTACCTTGCCCAGGTACGGTAAATTGGACACTGGGCGGTACTGGAGGGAGCCGCGGATCTAACCCGGGCTTCTTCAGCAATGGACTAACCACCGCCTCTTTTACCTCCCTCTGGAAAAGCTCCTTGCTCAAGGGAGCAGTTGACTATATTCAACAGAGGGCCTCGTAACCCCTCCACGCAAGCTCGAATCAGCGTGGAGGGCACGGGTCGAGGGAGCAGGTGGTTGGTCGAAGAGCTGCGACAATCTTGTCAACATCCTCTGCGTCCCAGTGGCCGAAACCGGTCGAAGGTGGACCCGGCGGAGGGCCACGGAGTCTCAAGCTCCTGTACTGTATCAACCGTGGCAGGGAGGTCCCGGCGAGCGAGCGCAATCTTGTCTGCAAAATGATTCTGGAAAGCCTCGGCGGAAAGGGCCCGGTCATCATTTTTTGGGATGGTAGGGACCATCGTCAACTGCTGAATTATCCTGAACAATTGGGCCGGGCGTGAATCTGCAGACGCTATCAAGGAGGCATAATGAGAATTGTTCGCCTCCGTGACCGCATGCTCATAAGCCTCACTAAAGAGCTTATAAGCTGATTGCGAAGGTCCGTCACGGAGCTTCCTCCACATGCGCTCCAGCCGTCTCTTCTCCCGCGCTCATGGTTCTAAGATCTTTGGTGAACCATGGAGAGCAACGCTGCGGGGTTTGAGAGGGCGCTTAGGGGCAATCTCGTCGAGAGCCGTGGATAACTTACAGTTCCAAGTGGTGACTAGCTCCTCGAGCGAGACGCTGACAGGCTCCAAGTCCCTCAGGACATTCAGGAACCTGGTTGGTTCCATAAGTCCCTTCGGGAGAAGCCAAATTGGTTCGGCACCCTTGCCGGGGGGTGGTGGCGTCTCAACCCGGACTCTTAGAGCACAGTGATCCGACCATGGCACCTCGGTTACAGAGGTGACGGACACTTGGACACCTGCAGAGAAGATCAGATCGAGAGTGTGTCCAGCCCGATGTGTGGGGCCCGAGTTTAAGAGGGAGAGGCCCAGTGCCGCCATGGTCGACACAAGGTCCCCCGCTGCAGATGGAAGGGAGGCTGTTTCGGCGTGGACATTGAAGTCCCCCAGAACTATAAGTCTGGGGAACCTCAATGCCCACTCAGCCACAGTCTCCAGCAGCAGGGAGAGACTCGCTGGTGCGCTAGGTGCTCGGTACACCAGCAAGAAGGCTACACTCTCCGGGCTCCCACATCAGGCCGACACTTTCAATCCCGTCTGTTTCCAGTGCAGGGACCGCTCTAAGATGTAACAGGTCACGGGAGAGGATAGCCACTCCCCCCCCGCCTCCCATTCCTATTCTGGTGAGTAACAACATAATCAGGGTATGCTAGCTCGTGCAGGCAGGTTTCATCGCCATCGTTGATCCAGGTTTCGGTTATGCAGCAGAGATCCATTCGCTGCTCTAAAAAGAAATCCTTGAGAGTAGCAGTTTTGTTCCTAACAGAGCGCGCGTTAACTAACACCAGAGAGGAAGGGGAGGAAATTGGAAGCCTGTCACCAGCGTACTTCGGGATAGGACGCAGGTCAGAGGTACGTCGAGTCTCACAGCAACTCAGCGTACCTCTCGCTTTTGGCCTGCGCCTAATGCTGTATTTCCCCATCCCAGAGATCACTGCAATGGGGGCTTCTACTATATCCGCCCTGGCCTGTGAAAGTGGCTGCCACATATCCGCCCTGGCCTGTGAAAGTATACCGGTGTAAAACAGAAAGGAGTAAAAAAAATGGAAAAGGCCTGCATGGAATGGATTCTGGGATGCTGGCTTTTTTCCCCTCAGTGGGAAGAAATCCTGTTGTTTGAATGTAAAGGCCTGGATTCTGGGTTGCTGGCTTTTTTCCCCTCAGTGGGAAGAAATCCTGTTGTTTGAATGTAAAGGCCTGGATTCTGGGATGCTGGCTTTTTTCCCCTCAGTGGGAAGAAATCCTGTTGTTTGAATGTAAAGGCCTGATTCTGCGTTGCTGGCTTTTTCCCCTCAGTGGGAAGAAATCCTGTTGTTTGAATGTAAAGGCCTGATTCTGGGTTGCTGGCTTTTTTCCCTCAGTGGGAAGAAATCCTGTTGTTTGAATGTAAAGGCCTGATTCTGGGTTGCTGGCTTTTTTCCCCTCAGTGGGAAGAAATCCTGTTGTTTGAATGTAAAGGCCTGATTCTGGGATGCTGGCTTTTTTCCCCCTCAGTGGGAAGAAATCCTGTTGTTTGAATGTAAAGGCCTGATTTTGGGTTGCTGGCTTTTTTCCCTCAGTGGGAAGAAATCCTGTTGTTTGAATGTAAAGGCCTGATTTTGGGTTGCTGGCTTTTTCCCTCAGTGGGAAGAAATCCTGTTGTTTGAATGTAAAGGCCTGATTCTGGGTTGCTGGCTTTTTTCCCCTCAGTGGGAAGAAATCCTGTTGTTTGAATGTAAAGGCCTGGATTCTGGGATGCTGGCTTTTTCCCCTCAGTGGGAAGAAATCCTGTTGTTTGAATGTAGAGGCCTGGACTCTGGGTTGCTGTCTTTTTTCCCCTCAGTGGGAAGAAATCCTGTTGTTTGAATGTAGTGGCCTGGATTCTGGGTTGCTGGCTTTTTTCCCCTCAGTGGGAAGAAATCCTGTTGTTTGAATGTAGAGGCCTGGACTCTGGGTTGCTGGCTTTTTTCCCCTCAGTGGGAAGAAATCCTGTTGTTTGAATGTAGAGTCCTGGATTCTGGGTTGCTGGCTTTTTTCCCCTCAGTGGGAAGAAATCCTGTTGTTTGAATGTAGAGGCCTGGATTCTGGGTTGCTGGCTAATCAGTGGCTATCAATGCCCTCTGTCTGGTGCCTTAGAATTTTGGAGTGGCTAGGCTGTCCAATCAAAGGACTTTATGCAAATAGCTGCCACATATCCGCCCTTCCGCCCTCCGCATACACACACACATACACACATACACACATACAAACATTCCGTTTTATAAAGGTATACAGATGTCTGTTATTAAATGAAAAGCATCTGGCTTGTAGGCTCTAAGTTGCAACCTAAGGGTTTGTGCAATATTAAGGTTCCCTTGCTCAGTTCTCAACATCTGACTGCCAAATTCATTACCCACAATGTCCCTGTTTGCATACTCTGGACAGGGTGGGCCAAACTTTTGTGATGTAAGGACATGAAGCTCACAATTAAGTTCAAAGTGAGAAACTGCACTGAACTGACTGTGATCCTGCAATTATCCCATAAATAATGAAATTAATAACATTGCTAGAAGCTTGTCTTTGCATGTCTTCAAGTCATTTCTAACTTATGGTGACTTTAAGGCAGGCAAGGGCAAACTTGGGCCTTCCAGGTGTTTTGGACCTCAACTTTCACAATTCCTGGCCTCGGGCCTTTTCCTTTTCCCCCTCAGCCGCAGTGGCTGAGGGGGAAAAGCAAAGGGCCTGAGGCCAGAAATTGTGGAAGCTGAAGTCCAAAACACCTGGAAGGCCCAAGTTTGCCCATGCTTACTCCAACGTAAATGTTAGGTTTTCTTGGCATGACTTCTTCATTTGTGGGTTTACCATTGCCTTCCTCAGACGTTGGAAGATCACAAGGAGCAAAAGAATGGAAAAATTAATACAATAAATTGATGGTTTCTAATTTTGCTTCACAATCGAAAAGCGCAACATGTCTAATACATATAACAGTCACAACATCACACTGTTTTGACTTAATATCTTGTCTTCCACCAATTAGTCTTTGTTTTCTCTCTTCCCGGATTTGTTATAAAGACTGAAAATGCAAAATCCTGCTGTGTGTTTGAAAGGCCTGAGTCCTTTCCCTTAGAAACTAAGTAAATTAGTCATGCGAGATGTCTCTTTCTGCTACTTGATGGCTAGCCTGGGGCATTTCTGAGAAACCAGATTCGATGTGCTATACAGTTTTTTTTATAATTATGTAAGAACGAAGAAACAGAAGTAAGATTTAAAAACAATGCAAAGCCTACGCCTCATGCTGTGATTCAGCTGCAAGTGCTCATTTGACATAATATGAAAGTAAGCATTGTGTTTAAAGTCTCTGAAATATAGCGGTTTCTTAATCCCATGATGATTGATGCCCATCATTTAAAAAATTCCAAGAATTCGAAAATGAACAATGCTTTAACCTCATTGACAGTAACACAAATGTTGGTGGTGGCTGTCTCAATACCCTAAATGCACCAGATCCAGTCTGATGTGGGAAGCTAAGCACTAGCTGTGGTAAGGACCTGGATGGGAGACCATCAATGAATCCCAGGTGCTGTAGCCTTTATTTCAGAGGAAAAACTGGCAAAACCACTCTAAATATTCTTTGCCTAAGAAAACACTTTAGCACAGCAGTTTAATCAAAAGCTGCAATAAATCTTGCCAACTGGAAGGTTGACAGTTCGAAGCCCAGGTCAGGATGAGCACCTGACCTTTAGCCCAGCTTCTGCCCGGCCCGGCCTCTGAGAGCTCGGCCTCCTGAGGGGTGTCGTGATTGACAGCCAGCCAAGAAGGAAGAAGCTGTGCGGGCAGAGGAAGGCGGCGGGAGAGCGTGCGGGGCCTCCGCCCTGCCTCTTGTCCAGAAGCTGCAGTGAGAGAGGCAGGGTGCATCCGGAAGCCCAGGGCACTCTCCCACCGCCGCCTTCCTCCGCCCGCGCGGCTTCTTCCTTCTCGGCCGGCTATCAATCACAACACCCTTCAGGAGGCCGAGTCCTCAGGGGCCGGGCTGGGCCTGGCTCTTTTCCAACAACACTATAAGCTGACAATATCAAAAAACACATGTAAAATACACAAGGTCTGCACTGTATGTGTCAGTGGGGGGCAAGGGCTATCTCCCGTGGGGCCGGGAAAAAACCCCTGTGGGGAAGCGGTAAGGGCGGATCCCTCACCTCCCACCCGAGAGAAAACCCAGGTGAGCCCAGCCACCCGGAGTGGGGGAGAAACCACCCGGGTCCCAGAAGATACAAAAAGGAAAATATCGCTGGCATGCAACCAGGGAGGAAAGGTAAGTCTGAGAGGGGAATCCAATCGCCTCCTGTGGCAAGGCTAGACTAGGTGGGGGCCCAGTCCCGGTCTGCCGCAGGAGAGACAGACATACGTGTCCCAGCAGGCGCGTGTAGGGGTCGGAGAATAGTCTCTCAGGGGGTGATGTGAATGGCCTGACGGACTCCCAAGGCCTGTGCCAGATGCAGTCAACCGGAGGCCGGCGTCCGGAACGCCGAGAGGATCGATCCAAGAAGTCGAGTATAGATGACGTGCTCCGTAATGGCCTCGTCGTCTGATGACGTGACGGAGGCCTCCAAGGCGCCGTCTATGGAAGATGACGTAGGCTGATGCAGATGGAGGGCGTGAGGCGTGCCTCACACCTGGTGGCGTGGTGACATGTCGGGCACAAAGACCAGCGGTCCCCTCCGCTTAAAGGGACCGTGCGCTGTTGGGGCGGGGGTCAGGTAGATCAAGCCCAATGGTGAAAGCTGGGCTCACCTGGGTTTTCTCTCAGGTGGGAGGTGAGGGATCTGCCCTTACCGCTTCCCCACAGGGGTTTTTTCCCGGCCCCACGGGAGATAGCCCTTGCCCCCCATTGACACATACAGTGCAGACCTTGTGTGTTTTTTGATATTGTCAGCTTATAGTGTTGTTGTTATTGAGGGACAAGTCCCTGGTGTGTTTTGAGCCTGGCTCTTTTCTCCCATCAAGGCTGACTCCCAAACTCCTGCTTCTTCCCCCTTGGGCCGCTTCGGCCTCCTCCGTCACCACCCTGCCCTTCCCAGCCCGCACCTCAAGGGCTCCGCACTCTGCCTCTGTCCGCCTCCCTCCCTTGGCCAAGCTGAAGGTCTCTCGCCTCCGTTTCCGCCCAGCGTGCATGCGCAAACGCTCGAATCGCTCTCCAAATCCGCTCGAGAGGAGGAAGGCGGCGGCAAGAGCTTGCTGGGCAACGGGAGCGTGTGCACAGCGGCAGAAGCAGAAGATCGACCTCTAATGGTCTCGGGATCGACTCGTCGATCACGATCGACTTCCTGAGCAGCCCTGCTCCAGAATAATTATATCACCAAGTTCTGATGTAAATGTAAATTGACCACACAATCATGCTGGGGGACCAAGAGATTCCTAGAGAAGTGGTTTTTCAGTTAGTAAAAAAATAGCAGAAAGTGTTCTTTCCACTTTCATAGAAGTCCTGCACCCCAACATCCCTGAAAATGGAGATCCTATTGTGTAAACCAGTGTTTCTCAAACTGTGCTCCTCCAAGTGTTTTGGACTGCAGCTCCCAGAAATCCCAGCCAGCTTACCAGCTACTAGGAATTGTGGGAGCTGAAGTCCAAAACGTCTGAGGAGCATGATTTGAGAAACTCGGTGTAAACAAAACAACAATAACAATATGAAGTGTTTGCCCAGATTACTGGGTTTTGCCCAATATATTCTTATATATTTGACATGATACTTACAGAAGATCCTCTTGGACCAGGTTCACTCCGCCTCCGGAGATGCCACGCTCCCTGAGAAGAACAAAGAGTCACTTGACTTCTGGCAAACATACAAACTCACCAGCCATACAGTTCACTTATAGATACGTTGTTCTATAAATGTGTGTGTGGCATGTATGGGCAAACTTGACTTCAACTCCCACAATTCCTAACAGCCTTTTTGTGACGTTTTAATTTTTATAAAGAGTTATAAGGGACACCCTCACCACTTATCTCTGTTTTCCACTGCAGGTCATAAGATACACTAACTAAAAAGCAATTATTTTTGCCACTTCTGAATACCAGGACATCAGAGTCATATTTCAAGAAGAAGAAAACCCTATGGCTATAGCAGCGATTGTTTTCAATTGCCTTGGAACTGAAATTCAAACTAATTATTTTTAAAAAGTAATTTTCAAAGTTTTTGGATAGGCAGTAATGGGCATGAAGTCATCATCAATAGCAACAAAGAAAAACTAGCGTATAACCTATGAAGATACATCCATGACGATACATTCCTAGACTTTGCATAGATATGTGAAACTGATGATAGCAGTTATGCCAATGTCTTAATTCCTGGTGAGCAAACATGGAGAAGTCTTCA
>JARBWK010003382.1:0-12511 GCA_030556195.1 Anolis apletophallus | reverse complement strand
GGATAAAAGCCGTCAACAAAGGCAGCGGGATGAAGAGGGACGTGGTCCTGGCCGAGAGCCGCGTGGCTCTTCACCTCCTCCTTGCCACATGAAAAGGGTCCACTTCGTCTTCATTGCAACCGGACAGGCCTGGGCCAACCATTACCACCCTCCCGGTGTTTTGGACTTCAACTCCCACAATGTATGCAGATCTGTGGGTATGCAGATGATCCCTTGATTGACTTAAGTGCCCAGTTCCAAGAGGACAAAGGCACGGGCCAACAAGTGGCCCTCCCTCCAGGTGTTTTGGACTTCAACTCTTGGGAATTGTGGGAGTTGGAGTCCAAAATACCTGGAGAGCTGAAGTTTGACCATGCTAGGAATTGTTTTTCATTGCAACTGGACATAAGTTATTTATTTATTATTGTGTGTGTGTTGACTCCTTTTCTATTTTAATAAATTGCATTATTTTGAAAAAAAAATAAATTATTTTTGAAAGTATAGATGAGTCTGTCTCTTTGTGGATTGGACAAGCAAATGATCCCTCCAGGTGGCCTTTACTACACTATTGGAGTAAAACAGGGGTGGGCAATTATTTTTCCCAAGGGGCCACACGAGAGCCAAAAAATATTATGGAGGGCCGCACCTAAGGGTGGAACTACATTCTCATCTACATTATTTATTTACTATATTTTCTATATATTACACATAATTAATATTAACATATTAATATATCAAGAAATATTCATATATTATTGTTGCACCTCAGACCTGGAACGTGCTCCCCTAGATCACACACACAAGTAGCTAGGTAAAAGGCCTTTATCTATATATATAAAAAGAGAGCTGTCATGAGAAGTAGCCAGTAAACCAAGAAACCACACAAGGCAGAAACACAAAAACAGCCCACATACACCCAAAACCCTACGGGGTATGTTTATCAAAACACCCCACCCACCCAAAAAAGGGCCAATGGCCACAAATCCAAAAAACATTATGGACTACAACTCCCATGATCCCCCACACCACCTTCCTCTGGCAGTTTACAGTGTCGGAATGTTAGTGGAGCTGACCAATTAGAGGGATTATGCAAATACTCCCTCAGAATGTAGGCTGGGAGCCCCCACCCCACCCCCTGGCAGTTTAGAGAGTCGGAATGTTGGAAGGGAAAGGTCGGGAAAGGAATGGAGGGACTGAGACAAGAGGAGCAAGGACTGATACAGAAAGGGGAGGAATGGCAGGAAGGAGGGAAAGGAAAGAAGGGAGGGAGGGATGGAAGGAAGGAGGGGAGAAGAAAGGAAGGGAAGGATAGAAGGAAGAATGGATGGAAGGAAGGAGGGGAGAAGAAAGGAAGGAAAAGGGAAGGATAGCAGGAAGGACGGGAGGGGAAAGGAAGAAAAGGATGGAGGGAATGAAGGAAGGAAAGGGGAGAAGAAAGGAAGGAAAAAGGAAGGATAGCAGGAAGGACGGGAGGGAGGGGAAAGGAATGAAAGGATAGAAGGATGGAGTGAAGGAAGGAAGAAAAGAAAGGAACACATACATATATACATGCACAGAAATATACAAATATACACATATACACATACACACATACATAAACACACCTGTACTTACACACATCAACACATATACACGCACATACATATACAAACACATATACATAAGTACACACATATACACGCACATACATATACACATATACATAACTACACACACAGTCCCCAATTTAAAAAAACCCCACAGCAACGCGTGGCCAGGTCAGCTAGTTTAGAATAAGAATAGTTCAAAGCGGAAGGAAATAAAGCAAAAGTAAGTCCAAAAGCAAAACTTGTTAAGTTCTTAAACTGGAGTAAATCCCATGGAAAGCAAGTCCAAAACCCAAGCCAGCCGTTACAACGGCTGTAACAAAAACTTAAAGTCCAAGGCAAACGGGAACAAGGTCCAAACGTAGACTGTGGCTCAGCGGAGCAACCCGCTCCTGTAGCCACTTGGAACTAGAGAACAAGATCAAGAACAATCCAAGCTGAACGTAGCTTCCACTCTGCCGCAGTCTTGACCGGGTCAGTCTTTTAAGGACTCTATTTCTTGTGAGTCCGCAGAGTGCCCCAATGCAAATTCCAATCTTTCCGCGAAGATCTGATAGAGGCCCTTCTATTGAAATTTCCCATCTCGTTAGGCAAAACAGGTGGGCTCCTATCTTGCTGGGAGAATTCTCCCTCCCTAATTCCCGGGCTCTCATCTGGCACAGAAGAGCGGTTCCCGAGAGATTCAAGATTCCCACACAGAAACCCAATAACCAACAGAAAATACTGGAAGGGTTTGGTGGGCATTGTCCTTGAGTTTGGGAGTTGTAGTTCACCTCCATCCAGAGACCACTGTGGACACAAACAATGATGGCTCTGGACCAAACTTGGCACGAATACTCAATATGCCCTACTGTGAACACTGTCGGTGTTTGGGGGGGGGAAATAGACCTTGACATTCGGGAGTTGTATTTGCTGGAATTTATAGTTCACCTACAATCAAAGAGTGTTTTGGACTCCACCAATAATAGAATTGGGCCAATCTTCCCACACAGAAACCCAATAACCAACAGAAAATACTGCATTTCCTGATGGTCTTTGGTGACCCTCTGACACCCCCTCTCGTGACCCCCCGGGACCCCGACCCCCAGGTTGAGAAACGCGGTTCTAAAGTGTAGATGCACCCGATGGAAGAGCGCCATACAACGGGGTTGTTTGCAGGGAAAGAGCAGCTCAACCTGTTCCAGTTCAAAATTAAACTATCAGATGCGTTTTGCAAAACGAAACAACGAGGGCTGATAAGGTTTGCGTAAACTACCGAGGAACATGGTGAACCTTCTAGGGTTGATCTCCCCCCTCGGAAGCATTAAGGGATAGCATTGTTCAAAATGTCCCTAATCTCCACTTGGGATATCTATTACGATGCACAAAAAGCGTACATTGCAATGCAAGCAGCAACACCAGGAAAGTCCATCTCTGCAGGCGGCAAAAA
This sequence comes from Anolis apletophallus, assembly GCA_030556195.1. Classification (NCBI taxonomy): domain Eukaryota; kingdom Metazoa; phylum Chordata; class Lepidosauria; order Squamata; family Anolidae; genus Anolis; species Anolis apletophallus. The sequence goes on along the minus strand of JARBWK010003382.1, from coordinate 9,517 downwards.
TTTTTTAAAAATGTCTGCCAACAATGTAAACAAGACAGGAAGGATTGTTTCCTTGGTGAGCTGCCGAGACAACAAACAAGGCTTTTATGGCGTTTGCTTCTCTTTATGGGAAAAAAGTACGGCACTTTTGTAGTATATAATAAAAGCGCTCTTATTGATATTGAGGTACCCCCACCGGACTCTGTAAAAGATATTACACAACCAGGGAAATACCAAGGACAGCAGGCTGGAATGAGCCCATAATCCCCTAGCTCTCCCCCATGTGGGAACCTAAGACTTCTTCCATGGCCCCACATGGCAATGCCTCTGTAACCCAGTGTTTCCCAACCGGTGTGCCGCGGCATACTAGTGTGCCGTGAGTGATCATCAGGAGTGCCGTGGGAAATTGGAACCTCCAATACCCTTACTTATTAAAGAACAGGCCCGGATTACCCATAAGGCCACCCTAGGCCATGGCCTAGGGTGGCACCTTTGGGGGGGGCAGTAGGTCCGGACCCCCCCCAAATTCCCCCAAAAAATTCCAAAAAATTCCAAAAAAAAGTTGAAAAAATCTTTTGCTCTGCTCCCCTCGGCTTGCCCCCGCCCTCAGCTCCGCCACGCCCCTGCCTCTGCCCCGTCTCCTCGCCGGTGCGAGGAGGAGGAAGAAAGCCCCACCCCGGAGCCGATCTGGGGCCTCCCCACGGCTCCTCCCTCCCTCCGAACGCCGCGATTTCGGCCGCTTCTCAGGCCGGCATAGTGGCTTTAGGAGGGAGGGTGGGAGGGAGGAGCCGGTGAGAAGGTGGGGGGCGGAGCCGGGGGTGGGGTGGGGGCAGGGCAGGGAGGAGGCGGGGCGGAGGCGGGTGACGCCCCCTGGGGCCCTTGGAACCTGACCTTCCTGGATAAACCACACAGCAGCTGAGGTTCAATGGGTTTTATTGAACAAAAAGTATATTAAAGTGTTTGGAGGCAATCCATATAGTGCCTCCAAATAGCAGCCAGTATCAGGGTTCGGCAGGGATGGTGTGATCTGAAGCAACAGGATCACATGCGGAGGAAAATGGGTTCACAAGCCGGATGCAAAGAAAGTCTTTCAAAGGATCCCAGCCGCAGTAAATAAGACAGGGATGGTTTGCCTAAGGGCAAAGAGTCCAGTGGCTAGCAAAGTCTTTCAGGATCAAACACAGGATCTCGACGACGAACAGGAACAAGGCACAACGCAGGATCAAGTCAGCCCGGTGTTGGCTGGCTGGCACAAGCTTGCTGGAAGGCCCGATGTGGCCTCTCTCACAGAAGCATCTCCTTAGCGCGGCATTGGTACGAGATACCCGCAATGGGAATTTCTGGGCAGATATAGGGTTCGCTGGCTTTGATGTAAGTACGTCGAGTGTCAAAGTTCCATGATTGATGGTTGTCTATATGTTATGTTACCTCAGTCTTTCTGGAATGCACAGCTTGTTAGCGGCTCCCATCTGGACAGAAGGGAGTCAAACTCTTGGCTTCTTTGGAGCGCCCCACTATCAGGGAGGCTGGATGGCATAACCTTGAGCTGCCTATGTTATGCATTCATCCCTGGCTTCTCACGGGAAAGGCAGGGAGGCCCAGGGCAAGGTTTGAGAGTGAAACAAGCTGGTTTGGATATCACCTTACTGCCACTTTGGCTAAAGTCTTGCTCAAGCAAAAGTGATACCTGAGGCCCTTGAGGTGTGACACCAGGGCAGAACGGGGAGGAGCCGGGGGCGGGGTGGGGTGTGGTGGGGAGGAGCCGGGGGCGGGGCCAAGCCGGGGGCGGATCAGGCCCTTTTGGCCTAGGGCGCCAAAAGGGCCTGATCCGGGCCTGTTAAAGAAGTGCTGCTACGTCACAGTACAAAATGCACAATTAATCATACATAATCATACGCAACAAAAAAACCCACATTCAAAGAACCCAATCCTGCTAGAGAAAATCAAAACTCTTACATAACGTAGTTCGGCGTGGTCGCCACAGAGAGCAGAGGAGTTGCGAACCAGGAAGTAGCGAGTTCACGGAGCGCTCCTCTACGGAAAACTCGCGATATTTGATGAAATCATGGAAGTGAGTGCAAAAGACAAAGTGTATCCTCACGATGTTATCCAGTGTCACTTCCGGGATCCGCACAATAACACAGTCAGTTTGCGGACAATTTAAAGAAGCAGCACCATAATCATAGCAACGAGGTAGAAAATCACGTAGATAATCACATATATTCAAACCGCCAGAGGCTGAAGATAGATGTGGCGATGGAATCGAAAGCTGGCATGGGCAAACTTGGACTTTCCAGGTGTTTTGGACTCCAACTCCCACCATTCCTAGCAGCCTCAGGCCCTTTTCCTTTCCCCCCCTCAGCCACTTAAGCAGGAAGGGGCCTCAGGCTGTTAGGAATGGTGGGAGTTGGAGTCCAAAGCACCCAGAGGGCCGAAGTTTTCCCATGCCTGTTTTAGGGACCTTAAAGTGGTGAGCCTCCTTCCCACATTGGGATTCTGGATAGAAAACAAACAACAACATAACATAACATTGTTTGAGTCCAGAGTGCTCTCTGGGTGTAGGTGAACTACAACTTCCAAACTCAAGGTCAATTCCCAAGCAAACCCTTTCGGTACTTTCTGTTGATAATGAGAGTTCAACATGCCAAGTTTGGTTCAATTCCATTGTTGCAAGAGTTCAGGATGCTCTTTGATTGTGTGTTACCTATAAATCCCAGAAACTGTAACTCCCAAATGTCAAGGTCTACTTTCCCCAAACTCCGTCTGTGTCGCAAACACTCAGGCCCTCCGTTTGCTTTTTATTATTGTTATTGTTAGTATTGTTGTTGTTGTTATATTTATTAACAGTATATTTATTATTATATTTATTATCAATAAAATAATAAATGATCCCAGCTCAAGGCCCAAAGGACATAAATCATTTCTTTCAAGATGGGACAAGGTTTTCTTTTTCGTTTACGATCACACTGCAACAAAGTTAGCAAAATGTTCCCTGGTTTGACAGTGTTACTTCCTGTTTAATTGTGTCGTCCGTACTTTGAACATAGTTGTTGTTCTCCAGATACTTTGTTTTTGTGACTGCCGCAAACTAGGTTGCAATTGGTTGAGATATTCATGGGAAAATTTATTAACATAATATTTACTATTATATCTATTATCATTATAGTTGGTATCACGATTGTTATATTTTATATATATATATCTATATATATATATATATATATATATATTTCCCCAAACTCCATCTGTGTTCACATTTGGGCATATTGAGTATTCATGCCAAGTTTGGTCCTGATCCAACATTGTTTGAGTCCACAGTGCTCTCTGGATATAGGTGAACTACAACTCCAAAACTCAAGGTCAATGCCCACCAAACTCTTACAGCATTTTCTCTTGGTTATGGGAGTTCTGTGTGGGAAGTTTGTGCCTTTCTGCCATTCCTGCCAGGATATCTATGTTGAGTTCATCGAAACAGGCCCAGGTTTCATCCTGAGTGTATAAATACATTTTAAAACATATTAACTATATGTATGACTGTGTTAGAGTGTCATTTTGTGTCATTTTGGTTGGTGGTGTGCCCCAGGAGTTTGTAAATGTAAAAAGTGTGCCACGGCTCAAAAAAGGTTGAAAAACACTGGTGTAGACAACCTCTTTACCCTTTATATTATTACGATTGCACATTGCCAGGTGATCTTTGAGCATTGAGTCGGACCCATTAGCACAGAAGAGGAGACTAAAAGCATCTCCAACGGACTGTGTATGGATCAGTGCCTCTTTATGGCCGATTGTTATGTAACTCCCATGTTTTCCAATGTGTTTCTGTTCTCTTCCCAGAAGAGAGAGAAAAAAGAGGGAAAAGCAGTGTTGTCATTGTCGCCACCGAGCTTTTCTTCTATTTATTTACCTGTCTCTCTTGACGTACATTGATGACGTACATTGAGACAGGAAGCCAACATTTTCTCCTTTCACAATCCGTCTAAACTGGAGAATTGAAGCAGTTTGGCACCACTTTTTTATTCTTGGGTCGCAAGACTCAGGCCCTCCGTTTGCTTTTTATTATTGTTATTGTTAGTATTGTTGTTGTTGTTATATTTATTAACAGTATATTTATTATTATATTTATTATAATTATATTTGGTATCACTATTGTTATATTATGTATCTATCTATGTATGTATATAATAAAAGTCAGTGTTTGCGGAGGTGCGGAAGGTGGGAGGTGCGGAGGAATATGTGCCAGCTTTTCAATTGGCTGCCACTGTGGGATTATTTGCACAAAGGACTCTGATTGGCCAGCCTCAGAACTTCAACACTCTAAGGCACCAGATTATTTGCATAAAGGACTCTGATTGGCCAGCCTCAGAACTCCAACACTCTAAGGCACCAGACAGAGGGAATTGGTTGCCACTGAGAGACAATTTGCATAAAGGACTCTGATTGGCCAGCAATACAGAATGCAACAGAATGCTTGAGTTAGCCAAGTTTTTTCCGTTGGAAATTGAATGTTAATTTTCTGGGAGGTGCGGAGGTGCCAAGGAATATGTGCCAGCATTTCAATAGGTTGCCACTAAGGGAATATTTGCATAAAGGACTCTGATTGGCCAGCCTCAGAATTCCAACATTCTACGGCCCCAGACAGAGGGGATTGGTTGCCACTGAAATGGTATTTGCATAAAGGATTCCGATTGGCCATCCACATTCCAACATTCTAAGGTGATGCAGAGGGAAAAGGAAAGGCCTCAGGCAGTCAGACACTGCGGCCCACAGCAGTGACGGATCAGGACCAAACTTGCCACACAGGGGCCCAATGGCCCACTTCACAATGCGACCCTCACCCAATGACCACTACAGACCAAAATTAGCACACTGAGCCCCCTTGACCCACTCTCCACCCTGGTGCTGTTTCAAGGAGGATGGACCACAGATGATGGGACTTGAAATACCTTCACTCACCTTCTGAGACCGCTGCAACCCTCATCCAGAGAATGATCAAGACCAAACGTGACACACAGAGCCCCCATGACCCACTCTCCATCCTGGTGCTGTTTGGAGGGGGATGGACCATGGCCAAAGGGACTCGCAGTACCTTCACTAAGTTCCTGAGACCACTGCAAGCCACGTAAACATCTAATAGGAACCAACCTTGGCACACAATGCCTTCCTCAAATAACCCAGGCACTGCCGGGTCCCCAAGCTAGTTATTTTATATTTATTATTAAATTTATTTCCCTCCCTCTTTCTCTCCTTTCTTTCTCTCTTTCTCCCCTTCCTTCCTTCTCTCCCTCTTCCTCTTCTTTCCCCCTGTATCGTCATTTAGCTTTTTTGGCTTTTAAGTCATTTCCACTGGGGTTTTTGGGGGGTTATGAGGGGTTATCAGCGATGGTCACTCGTTGGCCTGAGAGGTGTCATGTGTCCAAATTTCGTGTCAATTCGTCCAGTGGTTTTTGAGTTATATTAATTCCACAAACGGACATTACATTTTATTCATATATATACAGTGGTGCCTGTGTCCCTGGTGCCCTGTTTGTCTCTATCCTAGATCTCCCGCCTTGACAGTTTAACCCTCAAACACCAACTGACTAAGCTGAAATCACTCAGCATTCTAATCTAGCCTTGGCTGGCTTTGCCCACCGTTACTATGGTAACTGATGTTGGCCAATGGGTTTCGCTGGTGGTTGCAGAGGATGCTGGGAAATGTAGTTTTTTAATCGTTGTTTTGTGGGCCTTCTAGGTTTTGGGGGGGAAAGTTTCTTTGCTAAAAACCTTCCTTGCCTGAGGCCTATTTTTGTTGCCAAATTTGGTGTCTCTGCCTTGTAAGGTTTCTCTGCCTAGGACTGTCGTTCGATGACGACTCTTCCTTTATATATATAGATAATAATATCGTAGAATGGGAAGGGACCCCAAAGGCCACCCAGCCCACCCTCTTCTTCCAGGAACCCAACCTTCTTCCTTTTGGGAAACTGAGGTTACTCATTAACATTGGCCAAGCCATCGATGGCTTTGGGCCAGAGCTTTTCAGGGAACGTTTCCACCCAAGGCGTTGAGCAAGAAGACTGTCATCGATGATTTCCTTCAGGAAGGCGGCAATGAGGAAGCCGCAGAGATGGAATTATTAAGGCCTTTGTGGCCTCGGCTCTTTCAACACTTGGCAAGATTATTATTATTGTTGTTCCTGGCGATGAATGCAAGGAGAAGCCAAGCGGGTGCCAAAGTTGGTCTCTGTGTGCCGTCCAGAGCATCCTTGAGCTGCATTTACTCCGCCTGCAGAATCAATGCAGTTCAATACTGCTTTTAACTGTGGCTTCGTTGGAGTTGTAGTTAGGCAAAGAAGGCTAAAGGCCTTGTCAAACTACAACTCTCAGGGTCGCATCACATGTGAGTTTTGAAGAGCGCTATTATAATGATATTGAGCAGGAATTTGGAGAAGACGAAAGCCCTAGAGATCCACCAAACAGAAACAGAGCAGGAGGGGGCGGCGCTGGGTGGGACTTTCCTCCGCCTCCTCACTCGCATCAGTGTCGGCCCCACCCCTCCTTCCTTCACTGAAGGAAGGAGGGGCGGGCCTCGGCTCAGGCTAGGGCGGCGGGACTTCCCTCCACCTCCTCCTTGCTCGTGTCGGCGTCGGCCCCGCCCCTCCTTCCTTCACTGAAGGAAGGAGGGGAGGGGCTGACGCAAGCGAGGAGGGGGCGGCGAGAAGCCGCGTCAGAGGCCCTAGGGCCTATGGTGCTCCGCGCGCAGGTGCAGGAGCGCCCAAAATGGAACTTTAATTTTTTTTTAATTTTGGGGAGTCCGGACCGGCCGCCCCCCCCATGGCTGTCACCCTAGACCAGTCTGTCTCAATCAGTGTGCCGTGGCGCACTAGTGTGCCATGACGGACCTCCTGCTGTGCTGCGAGAAAAGCTCTCGGCCCCCCCCTTCCTCCCCCCCTCCTGCCGAACCCCTGCTGCTTGGGGGAGGAGGAAGGGCCAGGCAGTGGCGAAGAAAAAGAAGAAGGGGCCGGGGCGCCGCCTCCTTAGACCGTTTCCCCAGCCAGCCTCCAATCCGCCATGACTCCCACCATGACTCTCGCCCCTCGCTCGCTGAAGCCGCGTGGAGGAGGAGCCCCCGCCCACTGAAATCCATCCACCGCACATGCTCCTCCTCTGTAGGAGAGAGCTGAAGCTGGGAGGGGAGGGGCATGGCGCGACCTGGCTCTACCCCTCCCCGGGCTTCGGCACTCCCAGCAGCTCCTCCAGCCTTGAGGGGACAGTGCCAAGCCAGCATTGTGCTGGCTCTGGCACTGCTGGCTTGGCACTGCCCCTCAAGGCTGGAGCAGCTGCTGGGAGAGGTGAAGCCCAGGAGTAGGGGGCAGGCATGGCACGGCCTGGCTCCGCCCCTCCCGGCTTTGGCACTCCCAGCAGCGGCTCCCAGCAAGCCACCAACCCCCAGCCGTTCTTTACTGTGTTGAAGTGTCATTTTGTGTCATTTTGGTTGGGGGTGTGCCCCCGAATTTTTTTAATGTTAAAAGTGTGCCGCGGCTCAAAAAAGATTGGGAAACACTGCCCTAGACCATGGCCTAGGGTGGCCTTATGGGTAATCCAGGCCTGGGCAGATTGCGACATCCCTGCTTTCGAAGGCAAACGAAATCACTTGGTGGATAAAGGGAATCTCCAGGAGACAAATGCTAATCGGTTGGCCTGCTCCAAAACCTGATTGCCCGTGTCAACAGAGACATTCATCCCCTGGGGGGGCAGGCTCTGAGGCCCAGGGGAAGTCGCCAGCTGCTTTTGTCCATGCAATAAAGCCTTTGATTAAACCTATTGATGAGGAATTTCCTGGCCCAAGGGTGTGTGTTTCTCTTGAACCAATGTGTGTCCTGGTTCACAAAGAAGTGACATTTCATTTTATATTTCATATAGGGGAGAAAGGCATATGGGAAAATACATTCAGGTGATAGGAAAATAGGAACCATCTTTCATACCAGCCCATCCCACCCTCCCCCCATCCTCCCAGAGTAGCCAGAAATCATAAGGAAAGGCCATGGGGCTTAAAAGGGGGGAGGATTTTTCAAAAAGTTTCGGAAAGTCCTTAAAGTGTGGGTTACAGCAATGTTTTTCAACCTTTTTTGAGCTGCGGCACATTTTTTACATTTAGAAAATCCTGGGGCACACCACCACAACCAAAATGACACAAATTGACACTCTTACACAGTAATACATATAGTTAATATGTTTTTAACTGTATTTATACACTCAGTGTGAAACCTGGGCCTGTTTCGCTGAACACAACATAGATATCCTGGCAGGAATGGCAGAAAGGCACAAACTTCCCACACAGAACTCCCATAACCAAGAGAAAATGCTGTAAGAGTTTGGTGGGCATTGACCTTGGGTTTTGGAGTTGTAGTTCACCTATATCCAGAGAGCACTGTGGACTGAAACAATGTTGGATCAGGACCAAACTTGGCATAATACTCAATATGCGCAAATGTGAACACAGATGGAGTTTGGGGGATATATATATATATATATATATAATATAACAATAGTGATACCAAATATAATGATAATAGATATAATAGTAAATATTATGTTAATAAATTTTCCCTACCTAATTTGCGGCAGTCACAAAAACAAAGTATCTGGAGAACAACAACTATGTTCAAAGTACGGACGACACAATTAAACAGGAAGTAACACTGTCAAACCAGGGAACATTTTGCTAACTTTGTTGCAGTGTGATCGTAAACGAAAAAGAAAACCTTGTCCCATCTTGAAAGAAATGATTTGTGTCCTTTGGGCCTTGAGCTGGGATCATTTATTATTTTATTGATTTATAATATTTGCCATATCGTTTTTACCCTCATGCGCACACACGCGCACACACATGTATGTGCAGAGGAATACAACAAATATCATAAACCACTAATCGGTTTTGTGCAGATAGGTTTTACATCCACTCTTTCTATTGACCTTTGGGAGATGGGCCATTGGGCTGAACCAGAAGCAGTGTTTGTATGTGTTTGCCTGGCACCGGGTTCGAATGCTTGATCAAACTCCACCCAGGATTGCTTTGCATTCAGACATATCAGCAAAGTACAGCCCATCCCCAAGTTACACATACATACATACATACATACATACATACATACATACATACGTACATACACATAACGATACCAAATATAATAATAAATATAATAATATAATAATAATGTGTCAGGAACTTCAATGCTTTCCAGTAAAGACGCTACAGAACTGCTGCTTCTTCCAGTGGTAGTTTATTGAAGACACAAAACCTATAAAGCTGAAGCACCCGCTTTCCATCACCACAATCCTTATATACTAATTCCTCCCCCATGCAATGCCTGGAGAGTGTTGCATGCTGACTCAGCAATCCCAGTGAGCCTTTGCATTACCCAGAGTTCCCTGGGTATTACATCATACCCCAGAGTCTTATCTGAGACCAAAGGTCATAGTCCCAGTATATTCAACTGCAAAGAAATAGAGCAAAGTTCATGGTTGAGTCATCTCTCTCTGACTCAGCAACTCAGGTGAAA
>JARBWK010003381.1:0-12513 GCA_030556195.1 Anolis apletophallus | reverse complement strand
ACAGTGCTCTCTGGATATAGGTGAACTACAACTCCAAAACTCAAGGTCAATGCCCACCAAACTCTTATAGCATTTCCTCTTGGTTATGGGAGTTCTGTGTGGGAAGTTTGTGTCTTTCTGCCATTCCTGCCAGGATATCTATGTCGTGTTCATTGAAACAGGTCCAGGTTTCACACTGAGTGTTTAAATACATTAAAAACATATTAACTATTTGTATTACTGTGTTAGAGTGTCATTTTGGTTGGTGGTGTGCCCAGGGTTTTGCAAATGTAAAAAGTGTGCCGCGGCTCAAAAAAGGTTGGGAAACACTGGCTTTGACGATGCAAATGGATAAGGAGTTGCACTGGTAGACATTGATTATTATAGTTTTAATTGGTTTTTATATGGATTTTATTACATGATATTAAATGTTTTTAATTGATATGTATGTATGTTTATGGCATCTAATGGCCAATCTGTATGCCGCCCTGAATCGCCTTCGGGCTGAAAAGAGCGGGATAAAAATGTTGTAAATAAATAAATAAATAAATAAATAAATAAATAAATAAGGTGACGTCAGCCCCTGTGTCTCAGTCCCATTACTTTTCCCTCATTGACAGTGGGACTGCCTTCATAAAATCACGACTGGGCTTTTCTTCCATGCTCCAAACTCTGAGCCCCTTGGCAGCACTTTCTCTCAGGGCTCTATGTTCAGCCGGTGGTTTTGACTGTTGAACCACCTTGACAGACTTAGGAGGGGCCGCTGGTCTTTTTGCGCTGGTTAGTTTTGGGCATCCTGATGTTTTATGACCCTCTTGCTGGAAGTGGAAGCTGATGGCACTTCTGGTGGTCTTAAAGAGAGGCCCCGCCTCGTAGGGTCAGCGCTCACGCTTTGAGCCTTCCCTGTAGAGGGCCACTCTCTTGGCTTCTTGGAGGGAACTGAGAAATGAAATGTCCTCCTTCGTCTAACATGGTGGCAACTCCTGGTACGATCTTAATTCACTTATCTTTTATGTAGCATCTCAGTTGGGGTGGCACCAATCTGTAAAACTGTTCCAAACTAACAAGCTGCTTCAACTCCTCGAAAGTGTTCACTTTACTTCCTTCAATCTTCCTCTCCAACGCCCCCCTCCCCCTTATCTCCGTCTCCCTCATTTTTAACTGAAACGCCTTTTCCTCGTGGGCCATCCCAGCCTGCTCAGTATCTCTCTCTCTGTCACGTTCTCTCTCCTTTTGTTCTGCTTCTCTTTGTTCCCTCTCACGTTCTGCCTCCAGCCGAGCTCATTGGAGTTTCTCTTCTGCCTCAATTATTTCCAATTCTAGCTTTATTTTCAACCTTTCTCTCTCCACAGAAGCTGCCTGCTCCTGACATGGAGTTTCTCCCTGTCTCTCCGCATCCCCCATCTTGGGTTCAGATGTCTTTTTGGGGGGTTTTTTTTTGGGGGGGGGGGATGTTTGTGAGGTGTCTGCTTTTACCTCACAAAACCTTCCACAAGCCTGTTCTTTGAGACACTGGATCAGTTTGTTATTCGGATCCTGACACTGCCCACCAATTGCAAAAAGATATATGGAGGATTATATCTTATATATTACTTTGCTGCCACCAATTATTTATTAAGGTTCCTTTAGCTGCCACCATGTATTGATCTACTAGCTGAGGACCCAGCGCTGCCCGGGTTATTTGAGAAAGGCAGTTTGTGGCAAGGTTGGTCCTTATCAGGTGTTTATGTGGCTTGCAGTGGCCTCGGGAAGTGTGGGAAGGTGCTGGGAGTCCCATCGTCCATGGTCCATCCTCCTCCAAAGTGCACCAGGATGTAGAGTGGGTCATGGGGGTTCTGTGTGCCAAATTTTGTCTTGCTCAATTATTGGATGACGGTTGCAGCAGTCTTGGGAAGTGAGTGGAGGTACTTCAAGTCCCATCATCCATGGTCCATCCTCCTCAATACTATGCCAGGATGTAGAATGAGTCATGGGGGCTCTGTGTGCCAAGTTTGGTCTTGATCAGTCTTTGAATGAGGTTGGCAGCGGTCTTGTGAAGTGAGTGGAGGTACTTCAAGTCCCATCATTTGTGGTCCACCCTCCTCCGAACTGCACCAGGATGTAAAGTGGATCATGGGGGCTTTGTGTGCCAAGTGTGGTCATGGTCATGCACTGGATGAAGGTCGCAGCGGGATCTGTCTTGACACAGTATCACAGTAACTGAGGCCTAGTCAGGAAAAGAAAGTTTAGGAAGCCTTACTGTTATTTCAGTCCTTACACAGTATCCCAGTAACTTTGGCCTAGTCATGATAATCTAGTTGAGGAAGTGTTACTGTCAATTTGAGACCATACACAGGATCCCATGATTGGCGACCTAATCTGGAGTATCAAGTTAAGGCAGCCTTACCGTTAACCCAGTCCTTGCATAGTAGCCCAGTAACTGAGGCCTAGTCCAGAAAATGAAGTTTAGGAAGTCTGACTGTTAATTCAGTCAGGCCCTTTCAGGCCCTTTATGGAGTAACTGAGGCCTAGTCCAGAAAAATCTTGTGTTAATTCAGTCAGGCCCTTACTTTTACCCTCTCTGGCAATGTTCTCAGGAGGTGGGTGGAGGTACTTCAAGTCCCATCATCCATGGTTCGTCCTATTTGATGTACAATGGGTCAGGTGGGCTCTGTGTGTCTGCCTCGGGTCCTTTCCCTTCCTTTCTCTGCTGCCTAGGATTGTTGGAATGTTGAGAGGCTGGCCATTCCGAGCCGTTATGCAAATTATCCCACACTGGCAACCAATCGAAATGCTGCCACAAATTCCTCCGCACCTCCCGCCGCAAACATTCTTTTTTTATTATATGTATAGATAGATAGATAGGCCACCTCCTTGCTAAAATCTTCACAAATGACTTCTACAGAGAATGGTTCTATAACTTGAGTTTCTTGAGAGTAATGTTCAACACATAGGAATACAGACAGGTTATTTTGAACCTTTGGAACCCTATTTCCGCACCAGCACTCTAAAACTATAGAGGCTCACTAATACTTCTTACTCCTTTGCCCTGAAGGCTTAATTTCTTTCCTCAAAGAGGTATCTTACTAAATAACAGTTCCCAAAACTCTTCCTTTCTTCTCCTAACTTTTCAAACTCCAAACTGAACTGAACTCTGGCTGCATTAGCTCCCTTTCCTTTCCCTCTTTCTCCGGTTGTCAAGCAACTCCCTCCAATTTCATCAGCCAATCAGACTGCACCAGCTATGAAGCTGCCTGATGGCTCCTCCCCCTTCCTCTCCTTGGCTTTTTCAAGCCAGACCTGTTTACTGCCTGTACACCAACCCTGTAAGGTAGGCTAATCTGTGATAGGTTCACTCTCAGGAGGAGAAGTATCCACAAAGCAAGAGTGATGCTCTCGTGTTCCAGGGCTTTCCCAGTATAAAGGAAAAAACGATGGGACAGATGCTGCCCACGAACTACAAGAAAAACAAGAGGGGTGGAGGCAAGAGCCGTGAACCGCCCCTGGGAATGTGTGAGATGTATGCAATAAATGTTACAGCTAAACAACGTTTCACATGAAATAAATCAATAAATATTTAATATAACTACTTGTCTTTCATTAAATGTGGTCAAAGGCAATACTAAGGGTTGCCGAAATTGGTTCAAAGCAATGATTTCAGTAGCCAATAAGCAATCAAATTAACAATGACGAAAAGTGACTTCCGGTCGGACGAAGATGGAGACCGGTCGGGTACTCTGAGGGCTCCCAGAGTGCCTCCCTCTTCTTCGGCCGGAGGGCGATCGGCGCCCCCCCCCCTTTACACAGAGGTGTCCGATGGGTGCATGAGGCTGCTTGGCAGGCCCCGCTGGCTCCAGAGACCCCCCCTCCTCAAGAGGGGGAGATCGCGAGAGCCCGGAGTGCCGCCGCAGCAATAGACGGGCCAAGAAGCGGGAAGCGGGCGGCGACCCGCCCACACGGTTAGTCCAGTCCGGCCCCCCCCCCCCCCACACCATTAAGCTGAGGGCAGGAGAGGAGAAGAAAGAGGAGAAGCGGCGAGAGTGAGGGGAATCCCCCCCCCCGAGACGCACGTCAGGCAGGAGATCGCACCATCGCGGAGGGAGCGGCGCGCTCCTGCAGCCCCAGGGAGCCAGGCGGCTTCGGGAGCGCCCCCCCTCGCACCCCCCAGCAGGGATCAGGGCCCACAGAGAGAGGGACAGATCCCCCCCAAGAACAAGCCAAATTGGGGGCAACGGAGGCAGACGAGGCAACTTCAGATCCCCTCAGGGGATCCAAAATGGCGGCCAGGGACTAACAGGCAGAAGGACAGGGGAAGAAGGAGCTTCTTGGCGGGAGCGCCATTTTGAAAAAGGAAAGGAGGGGGGAGAAGCACAGGAAAAGAGCACAAGACAAGAACTTGCGCACACCTAAGGGCCACAGTCTAAAAGGAACCATTTTGCCAAGCACTTACTGCGCCAAGGGAGGAAAGGATAGATAGGAAAGGTCCAGCGAAAGGAGATTGAGCGGGCGAGGCCCTACCGCCCCCCCATCTCCTCCCCCCCCCACGACAACAACAAGACAAAAACAAGAGACCCCCCACACAACGCCGGGGGCCAGAACAAGCTCCTCAGCATCTGAACATTCAGACAACCTTCCCCTCCCCCCTTGACGCACGCTGCAGCACAAGAGCGAAGAAAGGGAGGCCCTGCAAAGGTGCTACCACACCCCCTCCATGCACCAGGAACAAGCCAAGGGGGAGTTTACGGGCAGACATGGCCCATTCAAGGACCATCAAGACCACCTCTGGAGCAACTAAGAAGCAGATGCTGACAGAAGAGACGACGCTTAAGGACATCCTAAGGGAAGTCCAAAGGATAACTGAAAGGCAGGAACAAGCCCAGAAACAAATGGAACAGATGGCCAACAGACAAGAATCTCAGCACAGATCGGTCCAAGATCAGTTGCAGAGCATCAAATCGGATCTCTCCAAGGAATTATCACGTATTCACGACGAAATTGGGGAGATAAAGCAAGATGAAGGGAGACTTGCAGTCGCCCAGGACCAAATGAAGGCCAGACTGGAAAAAGTTGAAATCAAAAGCGCACGACTTGAGCAGCTCCTGCGTTTCAGGAACATCGTGGAAGAACCTAACGAGGATATACAACAAATAGTCCACAACCTGACAGCTACTATCCTAAAGAAAGGAGAGACCGAAACTGCGCAAGAGATCGGCAGAGTCTTCCGGGTCACCACGGCGTACTCAAGGAAAAACAAGACACCACGAGATGTGGTAGTCCGTTTCGAAAGGCGGAAAATCAGAGATGAGATACTAAGGGGAAAAAAATCAGTGGACTTGGTCTACAAGGGGAGCAGAGTGACCATACTAAAGGAGTTTACAGCGTCGTCTATTAGTAAAAGAAGGAACTACCACTTCCTAACGGAGGAATTAAAAAATAGAGGAATTCGCTTCAGATGGGAGAAAACGGAGGGGGTGATGGCCACGCACGAGGGTCAAAGGTTTTGGCTGACCACCATCGACAAGGCCAAAGCCTTCATGGAAAAACTAAAATCAGACCGTCGGCAAAGGACACCCACGCAACCCACCCAAAGCGACTCCTCGAAGAAACGACGCTTCAGCTCTCCAGAACAGGAGCTACCCCCACCCAGACGAGATCCACACGGCAAAGGCAAAGAGGGCGACCCACGAGCTACGGAGACAGGACGCGGCGAACCGGACCACACAATAGAGATGCAAGATGAGTGAACTCCACATCCAGATCTCTTGCCTCTCAAACAACATCAATGGACTGAACTCGGCTCCCAAACGGAAACGGCTATTTAACTCGCTACGAAAAAAGAGATATGATGTAGTGGCACTCCAGGAGGTGCACACCAAGAAGTCCCATGCGCACCACCTGGAAAACAAACGCATCGGCGCTCTCTTCCATTCACTGCATGAGAAGAAACGAAATGGAGTGGCCATCTACGTGGCCGACAAACATCCGGCGGAGTTAGCCTTCAATGATGAAGAGGGCAGGATGGTAGGAGTGATGGTCAAGGTGGGTCTCCAGAGGCTGCTATTTTGTAGCATTTATGCGCCAAATGGCCCCAAATCGCAATTTGTAAAGGAACTGCAGAACCACATCGAAGAGCTACGGTTTGACAGTCTAATCCTGATGGGGGATTTCAACGGAGTGATTGACGCATGGCTCGACAGAACGCCGGGAGTGAGAAACCCATCAGGCCCAAGCCCGAACACAAGATGTTCCTACAACTTAGAGATAACATGGGGCTTCAAGACGCCTGGCGCACCAACAACTGTGGGGAGAGGGACTACACGTTCTACTCCCACAGACACCAGAGCTGGTCGAGAATCGACATGATCTGGGTCTCCAACTCCCTGGTCACAAAGATCTCGCGGATCACCATACTCCCAAGCGATATTTCCGATCATTGCCCACTGGAGATGCTGATAAACCACAAGCCCTTCACAAGAAGATGGAGGCTAAACAACAACCTCCTGAAAAGAGAAGAGGACATCAGACGATACAGAGCAGTGACAACCGACTACTTTAAACACAACGACATACAAGAAACCCCACCAGAAACTATCTGTGATGCTTACAAGGCAGTGTTGAGAGGTCATCTTATCCAGCACAATGCACTCAAAAATAAAATCCGCAGAGAGAAGATGCAAGAACTGCAGGGGAAAATCAAGGTGGAAGAAGCGAAATTAAAGGTGTCTCCGAGGAACCGGGAGCTGGTCCGCAGCTTAGCTGCTTTGAAACATCAGAAACATCACCTCGATTTGGAGCAAGTGTCCAAAGAATTGAAATTTTTGAAACAAAAGAATTTCCAAAATGCTAACAAGCCAGGTCAATGGCTAGCGAGGAGGATTAGGAAGAAGAAGGGAGCTGGTCCGCAGCTTAGCTGCTTTGAAACATCAGAAACATCACCTCGATTTGGAGCAAGGTCCAAAGAATTTATTACCAAGATCAGATGTGGTGACAAATTATCCTCAAGAGATGATGATATTTCGAAAGAATTTCAAGGCTTTTTCGCCAACCTCTACTCTAGAGAACAGGTGGAAAAAGAGGACATATTGTGCTACCTGAGGGAACAGAAATTAGGGAAAGTTCCGGACCACCACAAACTCTCCCTAAATAAGGAGATCTCGGAAGAGGAGATCAGGAAGGCGATCAAGAGTCTAGGAACCAACAAGGCTCCAGGCCCAGATGGGCTGACCGCGAAATTCTACAAGACACTGGCCAACGAAACAGTTCCCTTTCTGCAGAGGATTTTTAACAGAGTGCTAACTGAAGGGGTGATTCCTGAATCGTGGAGAGAAGCCAACATCACTCTAATTCATAAGGAGGGATCAGATGCCACTAATGTAGCCAACTTCAGGCCCATCTCCCTTCTCAACAACGACTATACGATCCTAGCAAGCATCCTGGCAGAAAGGCTGAAAGCCTAGCTACACGAGTGGGTGGGGCCGGACCAGAACGGCTTCCTCCCAGGCAGACAGACCAGAGACAATGTGAGAGTGGTCATGGATCTCATTGAATACTATGAGAAGCATCCCAAGAAGGAAGTGGCCTTTCTCGCTCTAGACGCAGAAAAAGCTTTTGATAATTTAAATTGGAATTTCTTCCAGCTCCTAATGTCGGAATTGGAAATGGGCGAACCCTTCATGAAGGCCATTGGGGCGATCTACGAAAGGCAGAAGGCGAACATCTGGATCAACGGGCAACCAACAGAGAAATTTGACATCCAAAAAGGAACGAAACAGGGATGCCCTCTATCGCCCCTGATCTTCGTGCTCTCAATAGAAATTCTGTTGAGGAAGCTTAGAGCAAACCGGCAGCTGCGCAGCCCGAAGGTAGGACAGCATGAGTTCAAAGTCAGGGCCTTCGCGGACGACCTGATCTGCTTCGTAGAGGAACCGGTGACCAATCTGCAGGCGTGGCTAATGGACATAGAGGAATTCGGCAAACTAGCGGGGCTGAAGATAAATAAGACCAAAACGAAAATCTTGACGAAGAATATGCCCAAAGCCCGGCAAGAGAGACTGGAAGGCCAGACGGGCATTCAAGTCGCAAAGTCCATCAAATACTTGGGGATACACCTGACAGCCCAAAATTCCCAGCTGGTAAAAAACAACTACGAGACTCTATGGACAAAGGTGCAGGCAGATCTGGAAAGCTGGAGACAGGCAGGTCTTTCCTTCATGGGGAGAATAGCGGCGGTTAAAATGAACATACTCCCACGACTGCTCTACCTGTTCCAGAACATTCCGGTCATACAGACAAACCGAACATTCGACATCTGGAAAAGAGACATCTTGAAATTCGTATGGAAGGGGAGCAAAGCGAGGATCAAATACTCAACACTGATAGATAGCAAAGGAAGAGGAGGCCTGGGCCTTCCAGACATGAAGCTATATTTCGAGGCCTGCAGTCTGTCCTTCCTGACGGATTGGATGGACCTGAAAAGAGATGAGTTGTTAGCGCTGGAGGGCTTCGATCTGCAATCTGGGTGGCACAACTTTCTATGGTACGCTACCACAAAAGAGGGGAAGTGCCTCAGGAGACACCCGTTAAGAGCCGCCTTAATGAGAGTCTGGCAGAAGTATAAAAGGAGGTTCTACCGCTTCACCCCCCTCTGGGTCTCTCCCCTGGAAGCAAGTCAGAAAAGACTGCTGGGAGGGAATACATGGCCCACCTATTCCGACCTCACCACCAACGTAGGGGGGAAAAGACGCCTAAAATCACCGGACCTGATCAGGGCCAACTTCAACAAACTGACATGGCTTCACCTCCATCAAATTAGGGAACGCTTCAAACAGGACGAACTCGTGGGATTCGAGGAGAAAGAAGACCTGTGGAGACCCCTGCTAAAGACCCGCAAAAAACAAATTACCAAACTATACTCCAGGCTGTTGGAGTGGTCCACCGAAACAGAAGTGATAAAGGACTGCATGATAAAATGGGCCAACAACATCGGCCGGCCAATCACGCTCCACGAATGGGAGAAGGTATGGAGGAAGAGAATAAAATACACATATGCGATGGAGCTCAAGGAAAATTGGCACAAAATGTTTAACCGTTGGTACATGACGCCACACAAGCTGGGCCTCATGTACGGGGAAGCGCAAAACAAATGCTGGAAGTGTGGCTCCCAGACAGGCACCTTCTACCACATGTGGTGGACCTGCCAGTGTACAGTCAACTACTGGAAAAAGATCCACTTAGCGACGCAAAAGTTCCTTGGTCGCTCCGTTGAGCTTAGGCCGGAAGCATACCTGCTGGGCCTGACAACAGAAGAAGACCTACCAGAGGAGAACGCAGAGAGACTTTTCACATACCTATCGACGGCAGCGAGGATAGTGTATGCAAGGATGTGGAAGGACACGGAGACCCCCACCACGGAGGATTGGTTGACTAAGATAGGGGAAATTATGAGCATGGACAAGCTCACTTTCCTTCTAAACGAAGCGGGCGGACACCCGCTCAAAAAAACCGATTGGTCACCGGTCAAAGACTTTATAACAGCCCGGAGCAACAATAGATGAGTGGCAATCAAGAGCTGCACTACCAGCCAAGAACGACACAACACAAGCTCCGAGAACACTGGCGGCAGAAGAGGGAATGCAAATAACTTGGCCCACACGGCCGGTAGTGATGAAGAAAGGACATTCACCAACTCCTCCCCTCCCTCCCCCAGAGACTACCCTCAGCCAATTGCACCTCCCCCAGTGTGCCCAGTTTCCTTCTCTCCCCCCACGCCTCACCCCATGTCACCCAAGTCACCCCCCTCTCTCCCCTCCTCCCCTCCCTAGCTGTCCCCACCCCCCCACTCTCCCCGCCCATCCCTCCCCCACATCCCCACTACTTGTCAAACCTCTAATAAAAACTATTTAACAAAAAAACAATGACGAAAAGTCAATAATATATAATAACACTGTAGCAAAATCATTAAATGGTCAAATATAATTTGATATTATACAATGCACGGTAATATAGCTGACATATACAATTATACAATGCAAGGTAATATCACTGACGTAAGCAAAAACAAAAAGATAAGGCAGAATAATACTCTCTGCATCTCCTGAAGTAATAGTCGCTAATAAGATGTGAAGTACATCATATATCAAAATACATTGCTGTTAACTCATAAGAATCAATTATTGAACATAATACTCAATACTGCAACGAATATAAGCATATAACGCAGGGAAACACCCTTGGTAAACTGCAAAGAGGGTACTAGTCGGCACCTCGATGAGTATCCCAGTGTAGAGGTGGTTCAGTATAGCGCAAATGCAGCGGTTCAGTGTGGCGCTAATATAAGCGCAATATGAAACAGATAATGATTACAGACATGTATGCAAAGACAGTATAACATGTAAGTACATGCTAAGAGACTCCACAATTTCACTCAATCCAAAGTTGATGTAGCCGCAAGGAGGTGTGATCACTATGTAAGTCTCAGACCGGAGGAAGCCTGGAGGAGTCAGTGGAAAATAAATGCGGCTGGAGGAACGGAATGTGGCAAATGTCGGAGGCAAAATAAAGGTCCGCTACTACGGAGGGAAAATAAAGGTCCCATTTCACCCTAGAGCAGGGCTTTCTCAAGGTGAAACATTTAGTGTGGAGTGATGCACGTCTATTGACAATGGTAATCTAAGGTAAATAAGAGAAGAAACAAAACCCTGAAGTTGAAGCAGCTAAAAGGTAAGTATAGCAGAAGGGCTGATAATGTAAGATACTGATAGAAAAGACTGGAAGGTACATACCCAAATGAAGATATAGTAAGGATCAAATGAGGACTCCGTAACGTGCACCAACAGAACAGCGTCTCTAGTAGAAATCAGGTAAGAATAGGTAAGAGTGTAGGAAAGGACGGGGGAATATAAGGTGATCCTCTAATTGACAGGTGCATTAGGTTAGAAGTTCGTTGATGGTGAGAGGATCATTGAGGCCTAATGAAGATTCCGAGAATAATTGGATAATCCATCTAGTTTCAGCCTGAATTAATGCTTTAGTTAAATTACCATGGGGTTTCACATTAACTTTCTAAGCCCATAAAATTAAGGAATCGCAACTATATTTTTCTTATTTGAAATGATGGTATAGACAGTTGCGTATGCGAGATGTATGCTCTGCAACGTGAAGTCGTAATGATTTGCTAGTCTGGCCCACGTATACATGTCCACATAAACAGATAATAGCGTACATGACGGCGGAGGTGGAACAAGTGAAGAGATGTTGAACCCTAAATGATTTTGATTTATATGGGTGATGGATCTCCTTCTGTGTAGTGACTAGTTTACATACGGAGCAATGACCACACGGCCGAGTTCCTGGTTTTAGAGCACTAGATGGATTATCCAATTATCCTCGGAATCTGCATTAAGCAAATCTTCAAAGATCATTCTAGAAGCCTGTGATGGGTTTCCTTGTGCAGGTTAGGTGAACCCCTTCAAGGCTTGCTGCAATGCTGAGAAAAATCCCCCCTCCCCCGAGTGAGACCTGGTAGACAGAGAGAGAGAGCAATGTGCCAGCCTTCCAATGTTTCTTAAAGAGAGCTCGGAAACTCAAAGGCATCTCTCCTTCAGCGGGGCATGAGTTCTGTGATGTCTAATGTATGCTGAACATTCTGTAAAGATCCCTCCACATTCTGTGCATTTATGTGCCCCCCCCCCCCAATGTGGGTCATGTGATGGATACATACTGTAGATGGCCACTCTGACTGAAGCTCTTTCTACATTACATGCATTTATGTGGCTTCTCCCCTGTGTGGGTCCTATGATGGGAACGTAAATTGCCACTCTGACTGAAGCTTTCTCCACATTCCATGCATTTATATGGCTTCTCCCCTGTGTGCGTCCTTAGATGGGAACGTAGATTGCCACTCTGACTGAAGCTTTTTCCGCATTCCATGCATGTATGTGGCTTCTCCCCTGTGTGGGTCCTATGATGGGAACGTAAATGGCCACTATGACTGAAGCTTTCTCCACATTCCATGCATTTGTAAGGCTTCTCCCCTGTGTGGGTCCTGTGATGGGAACGTAGAGTGCTACGGTCACTGAAGCTTTTTCCACATTCCATGCATTTGTAAGGCTTCTCTCCTGTGTGGGTCCTTTGATGGGAACGTAGAGAGCCACTGTCACTGAAGCTTTCTCCACATTCCATGCATTTATAAGGCTTCTCCCCTGTGTGGATCCTGTGATGGGAACGTAGAGTGCCACTATGACTGAAGCTTTCTCCACATTCCATGCATTTATATGGCTTCTCCCCTCTGTGGGTCCTTTGATGGGAACGTAAATTGCCACTCTGACTGAAGCTTTCTCCACATTCCATGCATTTGTAAGGCTTCTCCCCTGTGTGGGTCCTGTGATGGGAACGTAGAGTGCCACTATGACTGAAGCTTTCTCCACATTCCATGCATTTGTAAGGCTTCTCCCCTGTGTGGGTCCTGTGATGGGAACGTAAATGGCCACTCCGACTGAAGCTTTCTCCACATTCCATGCATTTGTAAGGCTTCTCCCCTGTGTGGGTCCTGTGATG
>JARBWK010003380.1:0-12517 GCA_030556195.1 Anolis apletophallus | reverse complement strand
AAAAAAAGTTCCGGGATGGGGAGGCAAGAATGAAGAGTTATCCTTGTTTCTAGGCTACTGCTGTAATTTTTGGGGTCTCTGAACATAGCCCTTTAAAAAAAAATCAGCTAGAATTTAAAATAAGTGATTTTACTTTCCCAGAAAAGGGTCTAAAGACTTTTTTATAAGAATAGAGCACCACCTTGTGTCAATAAGTTATTACACCTGATAGCCCTTTAGCTTAATAGCATTCCATTTAATGAATCAGGATTATATGCTTTATTTTACATTAAGCAGGGCCCCCCTAAACAAAAGCCCTTTTTGCCCTTTTTTTCATTTCAGTTCTCCCCCCTTACATATGGGGGGAGAGTAGGAAGGGGAGAACATCTACTATCCTTGAGCTGGAATCCAGTTTTTCAATGCTGTCAATTGAGATTATCGGTCAGACCACCATCTTCATATGTTCAAGGTGACCAGAAAAATGGATAATTTTTTCCCCTTTGAACTGAGCTGGATGATTATTAAAAGCCAGTGGATATTACCAATCCCATACCATCTGAAGCTAGACTGAATCCATAATCCTTCCAGAATAAGGATGTTAAATTATGATTACATCCTACTATACACCCTGGCATTATTACTGGGGCAGCAAAAGAGGGTGGAGGCAACTCGTTATTCCCCCCTTTCTGCCCCCTTTTTTTTTGGACAGTTTTTTTGCCAGAAATTTGTCAAAGACTTCATCAGCCAAAGACAAAGGGCTTTCTTCAGTGAAAAATGTTGATGGCCTAATCATAACCTCCTACAACTTTGGATTAGGTTTTGCTCTTTGTGAAAATGGTTCTGAAGCCCCATGATGAGCCCCCAAATTGTACCCTCTATTTACTCATATAGTTGATATTTGATGTTTGAGATGACCCCCCCCAGGGCAGGACTCTGTAAAACAGGGCTGCTCACACTTTTCAGCACGCAAGCTACTTATAAAAACAACCAAGTCAAAACGATAGACCTACCCACTTCTCAGAGAGAACTATAAGCAAAATTTTTGGTAATTTATTTCAGTGAGAGCCATATTATATATTTTAAGACTGAATTCAACTAAATGTGAGTATAATAAGTCCTGCATTTATTCATAATAATAATGATAATATTCATTCAGCCTCTGCTGCTGCTGCTGCTACTACTACTACTAATAATAATAGTAACAACAACAACAGGTTCAAAGAGTAGAAGGAGACCTCCACGGGCCATCCAATCCAGCCTCCTTCTGCCATATGGAAAAGCACAATCAAAGCATTCCTCACAGATGGCCATTCAGCCTCTGATAATAATAATAATAATAACAATGGGTTCCTAGAATAGGGGAGACCTCCAAGGGCCATCCAGTCCAACCTCCTTCTGCACCTGGGGCGGCGTCAGGGGCCTGCGGCGAGACTGAGCCTTCCGCCCCTACCTGCGATCTGGATGCAATCTACCAGTAGGACACGATCTACCTAATGAGCACCCCTGCTGTAAAATATATAGTTTAAACCCAAAGAATTTTAGTTTTGCCAAGGACACCAGGCTGAAATGATCCCATAATCCCCTATCTCTCCCCATGTGGAAACTAAGGCTCTTTTTTCATGGACCCATGGCCCCACATGGCAATGGCTCTGTAACCCAGCATCTGACCAATTTGGCTATTATTTATTAATTTGATTTTTTTAAATTAATGAAACTCCTGTTTTATGAATGGACTCTGGCTACCCAATATTCCTAGGACTTTTTATACACCCCCCCCCCTTGCACTTTTATGGACTTTCTATGAACTTTTGAAACCTTTAATCAACTTTTCATGGACTTTGGAACTCTTATGGACCCTATACCAAACCCTTATGAACTTTTATGATATTTCTCTGATCTATATGAACCTTGAGGGCTTAAGCAATTGCTGAGCCATCTTGCAAACATTAGTCATTTAAACCAGTCAACTAGACATTTCTCCATTGTTTCCCTGTTGCCCACCTCCTTCCACCCCAAAGCAGGGTCAGGCTACCATTGGCTCTCCTGCTGGCTTGCTGACGTCACAGCCAATCATAGCAAAGCCAGCTCAGAAAGGGAGGGGGACTTGGGGACTTTTGAATCTGAAGGCTATAAATATTGTATCTCTCCACCCAATGGGCATGTCATCTCCTGGGCAAATGATTGTGGTTTACATCTGTTCCAGCTGAAATGAAATAAACATCTTGGTGGCATTTTCTTCAACTTGGTGAGATTTATTGGAAAACTTAGGAAAATTTCTTCTAGGTGCTTTCTGTCTTGCTAGGGTTAACGGATCCTCTCTGGTGGGTCTGGCCGGCTTCTGTCCTTAAGGCAGAACCTTCCAAATTTGTGTTCAACATCAATATCAAAATCCATAATCTTGGCCACCAAACCTGCTTCCGATATATGCATGAGCTTAATTTATGCACATATATATTCAGTAGTTCAAAGTGCAAGTGTAGCTTCTACTAATCTTGGGAGTGAAGAGGAGTTTTGATCTTTCCAGGAGGCTCAGGGAAAAGCAAATTGCTGCAGCCTGTCCTATCTTGTCTTTTTCTCTTCATTAATAACTGTCTCACACCCAAAGATTGTTTGGCTACACCTATCCCATTGTCCATCTGTGAAATGTGGTATGAAATGTCAGCAATTGTAAGATTTCTCACTCATCCCAAACAAACTATAATAGCACACACTCAACTTGCCAAGAGTAACGCACAGACAATCCTTGATCTAAGGTAAGTCGGCAGTAAAACTTCTAAAGAATCACCTGGTAGCCAGATAGTTCCAAAACAAAGACCAAGAAAGGAAATCACATCTGGAAGGCAGAAGGAAAGAGCATGATAACCAGGTCTTTAGAGGGGCCATTAGTCTTTATAAAGCCAGATTAAACTGGGTTCTTCTTATGGTCAGAAGAAGTTCTGTATTAGTTTCTATGCATATCTTGTAATGCTGTTTTCAGAGTTCATTAAGAGTCACACAACTCAGGTAGAAAACCTTTCTTAGTGATGAAAAGAATAAGGCAGTAAAACCTGAATACCAGAAGGCCTCATTTCAAGAAAAAGTATGTGTGTACATTTTGACTACCTGTAGATAGCAAGATGTTACTTTAATAAAATGCTGGTGTTTCTTGTCCTTTCATAGCTGCTTTCCCACTTCTGATGTTTAGGTGCTTCTAGCTGACAGACACGTGGTCTGACTGCTCTTGGTGAGCCTAAAGATCTTTGTATTGTTGCTTCCTGTATTTGACAGTTGTGATGAATTGTCAAACAGCTCTTCAAAGTTCCTGTTTGGAAAGAAAGAGAGAGAGAGAAGCTGCATTTTGGCAGGTTTACATGGGGGCTGTCAGAGATGCAGGGTTTTTATCATAAAAAGCCCAAAACTATTCTCAAACATATCACATATACCCAAATCTGCCTTACCACCCTGTACATTTGTGTACCGTGTCTATCAAGTGTCACTGATCAACTACACAACGATTAGTGTGGCGTGTCGAAGAATACACAATGAATAAGCTTTATCCCCCAAAGTATATAATTTGTAAACAAATTCATCCTGTCAAAATATCAGTAAATAATGAGGAAGGTTTCTCCTTCAGTTTGAGAGAGACCTTTTCTAATATAGTCTCAAAAACATGGAAAAATTATCTATTTACTTTATTTATACACCACCTTCCTCTCTGAAGGGACTCAAGGTGGCTATAGTCACACACTTTGATTAATTTAAAACAAAGCAAATACAACAATTTTTAAAAATGTAATTAAACAGTATTGTGTGTGTTAGGTGAAAAAGAAACTTTCCATTGGAAATGAGGCATTTGTGGCTCCCCAGATATTGCCAGACTACTGTTTGCATTTCTTCCACGCACTGGTTTTGTGGTTAAGGCCAATGAGGGATAGAGTGTAGCAAAACTGGAAGATCATGGGTTTCACATTTCACTGTTAATGTACAGAAGGAGATCTGCCCAAACCACACAATCATCACACTTTGATGTCACTTTAAAAACCATAGTAGATGCTTAGATTGTGGGTTTTGTGCTTTGATTGGGGTATTAAGAATTATCTGCTAAAGAATTATA
The DNA here is from genome assembly GCA_030556195.1 of Anolis apletophallus. NCBI lineage: Eukaryota > Metazoa > Chordata > Lepidosauria > Squamata > Anolidae > Anolis > Anolis apletophallus. Next base: position 8,445 of record JARBWK010003380.1, on the reverse strand, counting down.
GTGCTGGAGTTTTATAGTGGAGCAAACCTCCTTGAAAAGTGGTAGAGTCTTCTTTCTTGGAGATTTAAACAAAACCTGGCTGCCTATATCTCAGGAATTCTACTGATCCACACTGGAACTAGATGGTCCTTGGAGTTTGTTTAACATTGCTTTGGGAGATTGAACTAGAACATTCCACAAGTCTCAGATTTGTTCTCATGTCTCCGGAGGGAGGGAGGGAGGGAGGGAGAGAGGGAGGGAGAGATCTGTAGTGTAACTTAGTTTAACTCCCTCCCAAGTCTAGGAATTTAAATAAAGGATGATTCGACGTTAACTTGTATTTCGCTGCCACCATTAATTTATTTAGGCTTGACCATTGACTTGTAAAGAGTGGTGAGGAGACTGGTAATCCAAATGAAGTCACAGGGAGAGAGTTTTGAATCAAAACTTAAATAGTTTATTTCACACAACTGGGCACAAAACTTGGCTTGATACTTAATATAACTCTTCCGAAGAGGCACGACTTAAAAAGGTTACAAAGTTTAACTAGTACACAGTTGCAATGTTTAACTATTGCTATTACTTAGATCAGCGTCTAGCAATCTAAAACATACAGGCACTCTTGCCTCTATCTAGCCCTCAGGCTTTACACAAACCGGCTGGCTCGCAAGCTCAGCCCAACAGAACTGTCTCCCCACAGCTCTAAAAACAGATTCCCCAGCCGAAGCTACACTCTCGCTTCGCTGACAGGAAAACTCTAACTGCTCTCTCTGCAGTTTCAATAACGTGATTCCTACTCCTCTCCTCAGAGCAGAATCTAACCGAACCTTCTGGCTTGACAGCCAGGCACCCACTGACTCTCTCTAAGAATTCCGAGCTAGCCTTCTGGTTGGCTCCGCCCCACCATCACCATGGCAACACATTCCCCCAGGAGGGAACTGCCTCCATTATCACAGCCAACCCTTTGTGGTCTGTCCATAACGTGACCACTTAATATAACACAAATAACCACCTCATCACACACCTTTCTTCCATACGAAATTATTTTTAATTCTCTCTGTCCAGAGTGAATTAAAAATAATTCCGTATGGAAGACATTACATAAAACTTATACACTTTACACCATTATACATATTTACTCTAATTATATACAAATCATAAGTCATGTTTACCGAATCCAGTAAACAGAATCAGCGTAAATATGGGGCACATCAGCAATACAATCAATAATGTTAAAACATTGAATACACCAAATATAATTCCTGAAAAAGGAAAAACATTTTAAATACAGCACAATACAATATAATGTGATACAATATCATTACCTCTACCTCTTCCTACATTAACTTACCCAACAAAATTTTCTCTATTTTGAGGATTAAAAAACCTAGCATTCTGTCTCCTGGAGGATGTATTAACAACAAGTATTTCTCCTTGAATACTGCTTTCTCATCCTAATAACCCTCCCTTACAGATGCTTCTAAACTAAAAACCCTTGCCTTCTCCAACAGTCTCTTCCAAGAACAGTTGAAGATACAGTATATCGCCATCAGGTCTTCCCTGAATACAAAGTCACTCTTATAATGGAACGGTTTCAGTATGTTATCATGGAACTTTTTACCTTCCCTTTCATCATAATCCTTAACAGTAAGATGAATTACATCAGACACCTTATTTGACATGTGTGTTTCTCTGTCCAATAACTCATGGCTCAAACACAACTTTGGTTGCAATAAACACACTGTCCTCATCAATGTCTCTTCCTGGTGGTCTCTATGTTTCTTTTCACAACCACTTCTTTTCTGTCTTTCTGGCTTTATCCTTCGTCTCTTGGTGTCTCGCCAATGTCTTTGAGGTACTGGTTTCCCATCTCACTGGTTGACCATAAGTCTTTTGCTTCTCCTGTCCCTTGATGACGTGTTGATGACTACTGGGTATGGTGTTCTTCGTCTTTCGCCTTCTCCTGCGGATGAGTCTCTGAAGGGTGATGTCGCTCCCCACAGCAACAGGGTGGAGACGCCAAACCTCAACCGCCACAGAAGCAGGAACCTCCACCGGAACAGACTGGTACAGCTCTGGAAGTGGAGACCCCACAACACAAGGCTCTCGATGATCATCCTTCACAAAATGTCCAACAGAAGTTACTGAAACTGTGTTGATGGCAGCATCAGCAGATTCGCTGGATTCTAGCATCCACACAGGAACATCCGGAACCGAACTGCAATCAGCAGAATCCTCAGAACTCTCAGTGTCGACTTTCACAACACCAGGCTCCGATTCTGAAGATGCCTTGACCTCTGGGTTTAACTCTTTAGCTGCTGCCGGACCACTTGTTTCAGTCTTAACAGCTGTTATCACCATCTTCTTTTGCATGGAAAGGGACTTAGTGCCTTCACTAAGCAATTTTATATTATCTGCATCATCATGACTGCAACATACAGAACTTGACTGAGTCACCTTGCAGCACCTGGAAGTTTCAGGTTCTTCAGATACTAATTGAAACATTTTGAGTCTTTCCCTTCCACTGGGATTTGCACCCTTTTCAATTCTGCTCTTGTCTTCTTGGCCATCAACGGATGTTTGTTCAACGGTTTTAATACTAGTAAGCTCTGTGCCATCTTTTGCTATACGTTCCAGAGCAATTTCTTGCTGCCCTGTTCCCACAATGGCTTCATCCTGCAACATTAAAATGCTACAACTTGGGCTTACATATTCTTCTCCATTTCTTCTCAGCAGTTGTTCATGAGCTTTTGACCTCTCTATACAGTTCCCATCATACTGAGGCACAGTCCTTTCAAATGTTTTCTCTGTATGCACAACAGCAACAGGGCCCTCAGCTCAACCACACACACAGGAAACTTCATTGCTGCTGGAGAACAGAAGTCAAACTCCACATCTTCTAGAGATTTAGGAGTCCCATTCTTCTTCATCACTTCCCTTGAATCCTCCTCTCTCACCACAGCAGAAGTGGATTCTGTCTCATCATCAGAGGCATCTCCTTTTGTTTCACGCCTCTCCCACATCTCCTTCTCTACTAATTCCTCCTCCTCCCTTCTTATTTCCTCTCTAGTTTGGTCATTCGTCAACTGCAAGCTTGAAATCTCTTCAGCCTCTATTTGGTCGCATTCCAACTTCCCAATGGCTTGATTTCTTGTCATCTCTACTTGCATCAAATTCTTTCCTACTTGCAGCTTACTGCTTCTTTCAATTCTGGATACTTCCTTGCATTTGTCCATGACGCCTGCAGGAGTAATTTCTTCAAGTGAAGCTGAAAGCAAAACATCTTTTGAAGCTAATGGCTTCTTTAACTCTCCTTTCTCTTTAAATCTATCTGCCATGTCCACCTCACTGCTGAAGTCTTGAGGCTTGTGCTCCTTATTCACAAAGGACTGGCAACTATCATTGTGAGGATCCAAACTCTGCACTCCTTTCAGGGAATTATTTCTCTCACTGACAATATTTGGTTTCTGGAAACATTGGACTTCACCTGCCATTATTTCCTCACTTTCTTTTTCTATAATTGTCCAGAAATCACTTATAAACATGTCATTTCCTTGCCCTCTTTCAAAGGCTGTTGCCTTAGTGTCAGTGATAGGCAATGTTACAGAGTCATCACTTTCTTCTATTGTGTACCTAGGCTTCTCTGTATCAGAACCACCACTGGTTCTCTTTGGCTCCTCTTGTTCCTTTACTCCATCTTTTACTTTCCCCTTCTCTCTGGGATTTAACACAGGGATCTCCTCTTTGTGCAGTTTCCTTTAAAATCTGAGGTAACCTTAGATTTTACCTCACTGGTAACTGTGGAGTCTTTCTTTTGTGTGGCTCCAGCATCTGCACTCCTTCTCCCTCTATTCTTCCTCTTGGAAGGTGAGGTAATTTCCAGCTCCCTACTCTCAAACAACTGGCAACAATTGTATCTGCCATTTTGCTCTGCTCTGACAGAAACATTTTCTATTACACCTTTCAGCCTACTGGTGGTGTTTTCTAAAGCAGGTTTCTCCTCAAGCTGCTTGTGGGGAAAGGGTTTAAACTGAGGCTTGGAAATCTCCTCTTCTGAATTTCCCGCCTTTTTCTCAAGTGGCCTCTCTTCTTTCACCACAACTGAAACTGGCCCTTTCTCTTCACGAAAGGCACATTTTTCTATTTTAAGCCATCTCTGGGCTTCCTTTTTTCACCTCACGTTCTTTCTCCTTTTCTACAGAGGCATCTCTTTTTTATTTTACGTTCATTCTGGGTTTCCTTTTCCCTTCTCCATTTTTCTTCAATCTCCCTTCGCCTCTCTTCAAATCTCAACTTATCTTCAAGGTTTCTCAACTTATCTTCAAGGTTTCTAATCTCCCTTTGTAATTTTGAGATCTCCTCAGCAATTGTCCGGCTGTGCACCGACTTCTTGCTGATTTGGCTTTTCACCATCTCAGCCTGTGCCCATCTTTCTTTCCATTGCTCATCATCCCTCTCAATCAACTGTCGGAGTTCTATTATCCTCCTTTCACCGATGAATTTCCCTCTCTCTATATCATCTTTAATTTCTTGCATTCCCTTTTTGAAAATTCTTGTAACCTCTTCTCCTTCCGCTCTAATAGCTCTTATCATCCTCTGATGAATTATTTCACTCTTCTCTATCTCAGCATCCATTTGCTGCTTTTCTCTTCTTTTAAACTCTAACTGGCATTTCAAATTTTGAATCTCCTCAGAGACTGACTTCTGAGATTCTGCCATCTTTGTGAGTTCCATTTACCTCACACTTTTCTTTCAGGCCTTTACTTCAGCCTTCTCTTTCAGGTTTACCTCAGGACTTTTACTCAGCCCTCTCTTGCAGGTTTACCTCAGGACACCAACTTAGCCCTTTACTTCAGGCTTCCACAACCTTTACTTTAGGTCTCAGCCTTTTACTTCAGGTTTGCCTCAACTCTCTCTTTTTTAATCTTTGTTCCTCAAGCCTCCTGGCTTCTCTTCGTTCCTCAAGCCTCCTGGCTTCTCTTCTGCTTTCTAGTAGCTATATTGTGAGATTTAACTTTACCTCACAACACTTTTTCTTACTCTTTACACAGTCTCAAGTACTGAATTCAGATGTTACACGGATCTAAATCTTGTCACAATCTTAGGCACTAGATCAGATCTCTAACACGCATCCCAATCTTGTCACAGTCTTAGGCACTAGATCAGATTTCTTACACGCATCCAAATCTTATCACAGTCTTAGGCACTAGATCAGATTTCTTATACGCATCCCGCCGCTGTGCCACCATTTGTGGATGATTCGACGTTAACTTGTATTTCGCTGCCACCATTAATTTATTTAGGCTTGACCATTGACTTGTAAAGAGTGGTGAGGAGACTGGTAATCCAAATGAAGTCACAGGGAGAGAGTTTTGAATCAAAACTTAAATAGTTTATTTCACACAACTGGGCACAAAACTTGGTTTGATACTTAATATAACTCTTCCGAAGAGGCACGACTTAAAAAGGTTACAAAGTTTAACTAGTACACAGTTGCAATGTTTAACTATTGCTGTTACTTAGATCAGCGTCTAGCAATCTAAAACATACAGGCACTCTTGCCTCTATCTAGCCCTCAGGCTTTACACAAACCGGCTGGCTCGCAAGCTCAGCCCAACAGAACTGTCTCCCCACAGCTCTAAAACAGATTCCCCAGCCGAAGCTACACTCTCGCTTCGCTGACAGGAAAACTCTAACTGCTCTCTGCAGTTTCAATAACGTGATTCCTACTCCTCTCCTCAGAGCAGAATCTAACCAACCTTCTGGCTTGACAGCCAGGCACCCACTGACTCTCTCTAAGAATTCGAACTAGCCTTCTGGTTGGCTCCGCCCACCATCACCATGGCAACACATTCCCAGGAGGGAACTGCCTCCATTATCACAGCCAACCCTTTGTGGTCTGTCCATAACGTGACCACTTAATATAACACAAATAACCACCTCATCACAGTAGTAAGACATGGGCAGGCTCAAAATAAGAGATATAGCATTTTAGTTTTTTTAAGGAAGTGCAAGCAGCTATTTAGCCCAAAATGTTTTGTTTCAGGGGACAGAACAGCAAATGACAACCTCTGCTCATCAATCACAAGAAAGTACACAACCTTCTACATGAATCAGCCATCTCTGCCTAATAGTAGGCCTTCTACAATAGATCTGATATATTTATTTCAGCAGTTATACCCTTTCTACAAGAAATCATAATCAAGGAAGTCTTGAACATATGATGGTTAGCTAGCAATAGTGCAGTGTAGCTAGCAATAGTGTAGTAAGATAGGTTGCTGTGTGTGTTTCATGTGTGTGTCGGTCATGCATGTGTCTGTCCATCATGCATCAGCCATGCCACACATGCTGATGCTCACACACACTCGCAGGCACCATACACACATACTTGCTGCCACTGCCACAGGTGTGCATGTATCATACATGTCATGCATGGTGTTAGTGGTGGGAGCAGGGAAAATACTTTGGTAGCCAGATTTAACCCATGGGCCTTATATTTAGGATCTTTGCTCCATAAAATAGTTTGACATATTTCATAGAATCATAGAGTTGGAAGAGACCACATGGATCATCCAGCCCAACCCTGTGCCAACCCCTGTCTACAACTTCCTTCTAGAGCATCTTGTAGAATCGTGCTTGCCAAACTCTGCTCCTCCAGGCATTTTGGATTTTGGCTTCCAGAAATCCCAGCCAAGTAGCAATATTGGGAGCTGAAGTCCAAAATACTTGGAGCAGTGGTTCTCAACCTGTGGATCCCCAAGATGTTTTGGCCTTCAACTCCCAGTAATGATAATGGTAAACTGGTTGAGATTTCTGGGAGTTGTAGGCCAAAACAGTTGGGGGACCCACAGGTGGAGAACCACTGACCTAGAGGAACAGAGTTTGAGAAATACTGTTGTAGAATATCCTATTTTATTATGTATTAATTTTACCATCCTGCCCTTAAGCACAAAATGTAAAAACTCATTTAAAACATAGTTTAAACTCATTTAAAACATAGTAAAAGAATAGCAAAACACAGCACATCATCCTGTCTAAATACAAATGTCTTTGCCTGGAAATGGAAAGATAACAAAACAAACAATCAAAACATGGCCAGCCAAATCTCACATGGGAGGGAACTCTATGGTGTGGAAACAGTAATTGAGAATGTTTTCTCGCATGTTCTCATCAAATGATCCTTGATAGTGGTTGAACCAAGATAATGCCCTTTTCTGAAGATAGAGACAATCTCCAAGTTTCAAAAAATCCAACTTAGAAAAATAGTTAAGTCACCGCAGTGGTGTTATCCTTCTCTATGCTATCCAGACCTTATATAAATGATATAGATATAGATGATATAGATATACTGAGATATGGCTCGAGTTATACTTAAAATGTACTTGTTCTGATTTACATACAAATTCAACTTAAGAACAAACCTACAGAATCTATCTTGTCTGTAACGTGTGGACTGTCTGTATTGACATTCAAGAAAACTCATTTAGAGATACATGGTTTTTCAGATCTTTTGGACTAAAGATATGTAGAATATTAAAGGTCATAGCCATCATTTTAAAATTTCTTTAAATGCAAGAAGTTTAAAATGTTAATGAAAGCTTTCAACCCCTTAAAATGGTATGGAATAAAAAAATAAACATTTATGTGGTTAAATTGACTACCTGAGGACATAAGTGATGGAACACTAACAGAAAAAACTGGCATAAGATCTCTTTGAAAAGAGGATTCTCATGAAGTCTTCATTTCAATGTCATATCTAAAACTTTGAAGCGTCTTTGAGTCTCAGCTAATACATTTGGCAGAAATGACTTCTGTTCAAATTAATGAGTTTTAATTCCACATAAGGAACATAACTTGAAATACTTTTGAGCAGAGCTTTGAAAGATAACAAAAAAACTTGGCATATACTCCCCCAATGTTTTCTTCTTGCTTTCTCTCTTCCACTAATTTGATATTCATTATGTTCTTCATTACCTTTTCATTACTTTTTAATATTTCCTTTATGGCAGATTTTAAAAATGACATTATTAAGCTCCCATTTCTTCAAAAGTTGTGTAACATTGTTACTTGGAATCTCTTATCTTTTTACCTGTAAAATGTTTTTTGTGCAAAGAGGATTCGAGCTGTCTTTTAATCTCAAAGCTCAATGAGATTTAACAACCAGTGACAAGCCAGAAATGAGGAGCGGAGGTAGATTCTATGGTTTGTCTACATGAACACAAAAATCTGGATTCATCTCAAATCCAGCACCAGGTGCACAGCGACTTTTAGTGGGCATTCCGATTTTTCTTCTTTAACTTGGCTTTACTGTGTTTCAGGCAAAGTCAATAGATGATCTGGATTTTTGCTGGAAATTCCAGAGTATCCATGGTTTTTTGGTTGTCTGGAGATCTGGAATGAGACCATTTTTCAGACTGATCAGCATAGAGTAAGGTGATGGTTTGCCTCCATGTCTTCACTCATGCC
>JARBWK010003379.1:0-12518 GCA_030556195.1 Anolis apletophallus | reverse complement strand
GAATGGACCCTGGAATTTGGGCTGGTTGTATTGAATGAACTGTTTCTCAGGTTTGCACTGGAACCTGTAACTCAAGCATTGAACTACTTCTGAAACCATAACGCTTTGTACAAGTATTACCGAAACCGTTAAGCTTTTGTGCCTGTTCAGAATAAATAAATAACCATCTTCCTTTGTTCATACCAAACAAAAGTCTCTGAATGCCTCTCATACAAACGACACATCTCAGGAGGGAGCTTGTGGAAGGGTTTTATATTTGGTGGCAGCGTGTGTTAAATTTTTAGAAGAAAATAAAGGGCACAGAATCCTCTACAGTCGAGGGACACAAAGTGGGATGTTCCTAACAGCTCTTAGGGTACTGCCGTTGCAGTAAATATCTGATTTCAAACAGAACCCTTTGAGAAGTTCTGCCTAAGATTTGGTAGAGCCCCCCTTCTTGTTTAAATCCCTAAGGTGGGGTCCTGTTCTTGGAGCAGCAGAAAGCCGGCTCTTTGTGACAATCCTTCAGAGGGTTAAATACGATTCTTATGCCACTTATTTAAAGAAAACATACCACAAATACTCGAGTATAAGCCGAGTGTTTCAGCCCTTTTTTTAGGGTGAAAATGCTCCCCTTGGCTTATGCTCAGGTGAGGGTCCTAATGGCCCGGGGAAGGCGTGGGGCTGAAAATAGCCCTCTTTTAATTCCCTGTCTTTACGCTAGGACCCTCACCTGTTGCTGCACGCCGGGTGCCTTTCCAGGCAATTACCAATGCTGCTGCTCCTTTGATATGTATTTCCCATCTCACCCCCACATAGTATAAAAGCCACCTTGGAAAAGTTACCGTGCCTGCGGCAAAAGAAGGAGAAAGGAGGCATGCGTGCATGCGGTAATAAAAGGGAGGAGAATCACTCCTCCTTCCCCTCCGATTGCCGTGCATGCACCCTCCAGCAGGGTTGCTGTGCAGAGAACGGAGAGGGTGCGTGCACAGCGAGAGGAAAAGAAAGGTGGATAGGAGTGGAAAGGGAGGCATGCAAAGAGTTCCACTGCTGAACAGCTCTCTCTTACACAGTGAGGAAGTTCTTCCTCGTGTTCAGGTGGAATTTCCTTTCCTGTTGTTTGAAGCCATTGTTAAGCGTCCTAGTCTCTAGGGCAGCAGGAAACAAGCTTTCTCCCTCCTCCCTAGGACTTCCCCTCACATAATCTTTATACGTGGCCCTCATCGTGTCTCCTCTCGGCCTTCGCTTCAGCAGGCTAAACATGCCCAGCTCTTGAAGCTGCGTCTCACAGGGCTTGTTCTCCAGACCCTTGATTGTTTTAGTCACCGGTTCCCTTGATTCTGATCCAGATGCTTTCAAGCTGGTTTCCCGAATTGCATTCTTGCATCTCTTCTGTGGCGTAACTGTTTTTGGCATATAGAAAGAGAATAGTTATGAAATGTTATGTTTTCAGGCCAACTGAACATGACTTTGAGGGCTATTTTATAAATGTTAAACAAAGCCTTTTCATTGTATAGCAGTTGCTGTGTAATCAAGAAAACTACTTTGTGAGCAAACTGTGTCATATTAAATAAATAAACTTCAGATTGAAAACTTCACTGTATTTAATTCACTGTGGAAATAAATAAGAGAGATATTTTAAAAAAAGAAGAAACATTATCAAAGTCGGAAAATATTAATTGTTTTTATAAGGTTTTTATTGGTTAAAAACAAGTACACATAGGGATTGGGGCTGGGAGAGTCATGAAGGATAGGGGGTGGGGAGGGGGATGGGTAGAGTTGGGGTAGGGTTACATCACAGGTACGAAACATAAACAGACAAATTAAAAAACAAACGGTTGACTTCACCGGGTGGCATCGCTTTTCTCCTATTTAAATAAAGAGCCCAGTTCTGTAAGAACACGCTAGTCTTATGTCCTAAATCCAAAAGCCTTTCAGATCGATCTTTTTCTTATCTTTGACATATATCACAAACGGTTTCCAGGTGGCCATGAAGTGGTTAATTGTTCCCGATCTTAAAAGACAAGTCAGCTTATCCATTTCAGCTAGTTCTAACAGCTTTTGCATTAGTTCTTCCTCGTCGGGTATTTCCGCTTTTTTCCATTTTCTAGCCAGCACTATTCTGGCGGCGGTCGTAATGTGCCACAGTAGCCTTTCCTTTTCTCTCCCCATCCCGGATTCTACAATATTTAAGAGGAAAATTTCTGGTTTTAGATCCATCTTATCTTGTAAGATATCCTCCACCAGCTTCTGCACCATTACCCAATATTTTTTAGTAGCTCCGCATGACCACCACTGGTGGAAGTAGGTACCCCTTTCTTTTTGGCACTTCCAACACCAGTCGTTACCATTTTCATACATTTTTGCTAATTGCGCAGGGGTTATATACCATCTATAAAGGACCTTCAACTGGTTTTCCTTCAATGTTTGTGAGCATGTATAGTTTTGCCTTTGGCGCCAGCTCCTTTCCCAGTCTTCCATTTTAATGTGGTGGCCTATATTGTCGTCCCACTTTCTCATATACTCTTTTATTGGTGTTTTTTCATGGCTTTTTACTAATAAGAATTTATACAATTTACTTACACTTTTCTTTCCTTGCTGGGTTAGTACCTTCGCTCCTATCGTCGGTGCTACTTCCCACCCAGTTTGGCTATCTACTTTAAATCTCGTCTTTAATTGGGAGTACTGGAACCAGTTTATTTTAAAGTCCCTCAGTTCCTCCAGGGATTTCAAACTAAAATTGTTTTTTTTTTTTTTAAGACATCGCTGTATAGGGGCCAACTTTCTCTCCCAGCCTTTATTATCTGGAGAGCCTCTAGAGGAGAGGCCCATAAAGGACATTTCCTGAAAATAATATCCTTATGTTTATTCCATATTTTTAGTAGTGGTGCTTTTATTATATGGTTGTTGACATTTTTGTCTTCCTTTACTTTATTATATAATAAGTAGCCATGCCACCCAAATCTATTTTCCCATCCTTCTAGATTCAATAATTTCCTATCCCGTAGATCTATCCAGTCCCTTATATTTTCCAGGCAATTAGCGTCATAATATGAAATAAGATCTGGCATGCCAAATCCACCTTTCTCCGGGGCTTCTTGTAACTATTTCTGCTTAATTCTGGCTCTCCTCCCTCCCCAAATAAACTTTGTTAACTCCGCTTGCCATCTTTTCAATATTGTATAGTTCTTTAGTATGGGTAGAGTCTGAAACATAAAATTTAACTTTGGGAAGATTTTCATTTTAACTAAAGATATTCTCCCTAACAGGGACAAATTAAAGCTCTTCCAGTTTTTTAAGTTCTCTTTAACTTGTTTCCAAGTTCTTTCGTTATTATTTTTGACAAGTTGACAATTTTTAGGGGTTAATATTATACCTAGGTATTTTACACTTTTGACTATGGGTATCTCAAATTTTCTTTCTATCTCCTGGGCTTCCTTTTTGTTTATATTTTTAACTAAAACTTGTGATTTACTTTTATTTAATTTGAATCCGGTTGCTTTACCAAATAGTTCAATTTTCCTCATCCATTTTTCCATGTTTTCTGTAGGATTATCTACTATACATACCAAGTCGTCAGCAAAGGCATATATTTTATAACTTTGTTTCTTTACTGTTAGTCCCCTTAGTTCTTTATCTTGTATTATATCTTTTAATAATACTTCTAGCACCAGGTTGAAAATCAGCGGAGACAAGGGACAACCCTGCCTCACGCCCTTATATATCTGTATCTTCTTAGATCTTTGCCCATTAATTAATATTTGTGCTTCCTGTTTTTTGTAGATTGCTTTTATTGCGGAGATGAAATTCGTACCCATATCCAGCTCATTAAGTAATCTCTCTATCATTCCCCATCCAATTCGGTCGAAGGCCTTCTCCGCGTCGAGAAACGCGAAGAGTGCCTTCGAGTCGATATTTTTGTCCATATATTCTATAGCATTTATTATGTTCCTAATATTCTTTTTCATTCTTCTGTTAGGGAGAAAGCCCGTCTGGTTTTCATTAATCCACTTATTCAGAAATATTTTAAGCCACGAGGCTAATATGCTTGCATAAATCTTGTAGTCCAAATTTGTGAGATTGCATAGATTGCATTTCAAGGAGACAAGAATGGATGGAGGAGTCCCTGACTGGGAGAAAGTATGAATGATTACGGTAAAGGTAAAGGTTTTCCCCTGAAATTAAGTCCAGTCGTGTCCGACTCTGATGGTTGGTGCTCATCTTCGTTTCTAAGCCGAAGAGACGGCGTTGTCCATAGACACCTCCAAGTTTATGTGGCCAGCATGACTACATGGAGTACCCTTACCTTTCCACTGGAGTGCTACCTATTGATCTACTCATATTTGTGTGATTTCAAACTGGTAGGCTGGCAGAAGCTGGGACTAACAGTGGGAGCTCACAACGCTCTCCGGATTTGAACCTGTGACCTTTTGAGTAGCAAGTTCAGCATCTCAGTGGTTTAACCCACTGCGCCACCGGGCAATGATAAACAATAATTAATTAGTAATTAATCATTCTCATTGGCCTCCTTTCAGTTCCATTCTGCATTTCTGTAGGGTCCATGTGTTTGAGGCGGCCTCTGACCCAGAGTCGCAAGCTTCAGAGAAGCCACACTCTTTCCGCCTCCACAATAATGATGTCATCAGTGGGACAGTCGTCACTTGATTGACAGTTTTCTGTAAATATTCAACAACATCTACTGATGCCTTAATTCATGTAATTTTATTGCTATCTATTTTTTGTCTTGAAATTGACCAGTAGCTGCTGCATTTCCTACCCTGGGCTTATACTCGAGTCAATACGTTTTCCCAGTTTTTTGTGGTAAAATTACATTGCCTCAGCTTATATTCAGGCCGGCTTATACTCAAGTATACACAGCATGTAATTCTATCCATTGTTCTTCTGGGCTTCGTTTCCAGCTCCTTTACCACCTTGGAGCCCCCCAGGGCGCAGTGGGTTGAACCGCTGAGTTGCTGAACTTGCTGATCGAAAGGTCGCAGGTTCGAATCCGGGGAGCAGGGTGAGCTCCCGCTGTTAGCCCCAGCTTCTGCCTACTTAGCAGTAAAAAACATGTAAATGCAAGTAGAGCAATAGGTACTGCACCAGCGGGAATGTAACAGCACTCCATGCAGTCGTGTCGGCCACATGACCTTGGAGGTGTCTACAGACAATGCCGGTTCTTCGGCTTAGAAATGGAGACGAGCACCAACCCTCGGAGTCGGGCACAACTGGGCTTGATCTCAGGGGGAAACTTTTCCCTTTTGACCTCACCACCTTGATTGCAAATGTCCAGTTTGTGGATGCTGTTTTCCAGCCAGGATTCCAGGACTGAAGGCGGTGCTTCTGTTGAGGCCAAGCCAAAGGGAGAGCGGATTATTGCAGGGTTATTATTATTTCCCTTGATGGGCCAGGCGTCTCTCTGGGTCGCTCTTCCTGCCTGTTTCCCTGCTCCTGGCACACACGCTTTCAGTCCAGATTCACATGGAAAACAGGAGTCGTCTTGTTGTTATTTTAGAATTAACAATTTTATATATCATTGATGTTGTTCTAGACTGAGATAATTTGATCTATTCCGCAAAATTTTAAGTCTCTGGATCTTATAAATTAAGCAAATCCATTTGTCTGTGTAAAGCAGGCCTGGGCACACTTTGGCCCTCCAGGTGTTTTTGAACTTCAACTCCCACAATTCTTTATTATTATTATTATCATTACATTTCTATTCCATTTCATTACAAAATGCAATGGGGCTCCAGAGCCACCTATGGACCCATCACTGCCAAGACCCTGCACTTGGAGGACCATCATCATCCTCGAGCTACGATGGATGGATGGCCTCCCTTCCCATCCAGGGCTCCCTGATTCTCTGGTGTTAATACTTTCCTTGGAAACAAGAGTTGTTATTGTTGTTGTGGCTCTTTGTAGAGACACTGCACAGGCACACACACCTTGGGGCTGAACAAACATTTCCATGCTCTTCCTAGTTGCAAGTGATCAGGGGTCCCTTGGATCCATGGGATTGTCCTTCCCTGGCTCTCTCTCTCTCTCTCTCTCTCTGCCTTCACCTTCAGTCCTTTGGTTCCAGGGTTTTGGAGAGAGAGAGAGGAGAAAGAGAGAGAGAGACCCGTTCCCCCTTCCTTCCTTCCCTTCCTTCCTTCCTTCCTTCCAGCCTGGACTCGCAGTGGATTGGGGGCTGTCACGAAACACCTAGTGGTCCTCACGTGGGTCTGAGGCCTGTGGATGGAGATTGGGAGAGAGAAGCCTTGGCTGACTGGAGGGACTAGGCCTGAGGCCCAGGCGTTGCCATAGCGACACAGCTCTCCAGGCAGCAGCAGGAAAGGGGCGGGGCTAACTGCCAGTCTGGAAATAATAATAATAACATAATAATAAAACTTTATTTATACCCGGCCACCATCTCCCCAAGCCCAACAACACACCAGTAAAACAACAAAGCAGCAAACAATCAAACAGTGCAATTAATATAACTCAGATATCAGCCATAACACACCAAAATGAAAACCTTGTGGCCGGGCCAGGTGTCGTATGTTAACATTTGAATAACAAACCCTAAGCGCGAAGAGAGGTCGGATGTCTCTAAGCAGGAGGGTTTCAGGGGGTCATGTCAGGAGATCCGCCCAGCAGGGAAGGAAAGTGCTTCTGGGGACATGATGCAGGGAATTGGTCAGAGCAGGACGTTGTTTACTTTATTCAGGGAAGGCACGCTGGAACACTTGCTGGGATTTATAGTTCGCCCACAATCGAAGAGCATTCTGAACTCCACCAACGATGGGATTGGACCAAACTTGGCACGCAGGACTCCCACGACCATCAGGAAATACTGGAATTAGCATTACGATTCATAACAGTAGCAAAACTGCAGTGAGGCCGTAGCCACAGAGGGAATGTGATGGGGAAGGGTCACCACGACATGAGGAACTATATTGGGGGTTGCGGCATTCGCTGCTCTAGGCCTTCTGGGTGTCCTTGCCTTCCTCTGGGATTATTATTACCTCAGGTCGGGCCTACTGAGGAGGAGGAGGAGAGAGAGGCCCAAGGGAGGCCCGAGGCCTGTGCTTAGGAGTCGGGGTCAGCCTGGGAATCAGCCCTGGGATGCCTCCCCGGGAGTGGAGGGAGGGAGGCTCCCCTCGGGAAAGGCCCCCGGGCGCCAGAGGAAGGCCGCTCCCCTCTTCCTCGGCCCCTTTCCAACCCCTCCCCTTGTTGCCTGCGGGCTCCCCGCGTGCCAAGCTGGGTCCACATCCGTGTCTGGTGGGCTTCGCAGTGGCCTCTGGGCGAGGGTGAAGGCACCACAGCTCCCACCCTCCCAGGACCACCCTCCCAACCCCACCTGGGCACAAAGGGGGTCCTAAGGAGGGGGGGTGTCAGTGTGCAGGCTGGGTCCAGGCCCCTCACCAGTGGGGGTCCCCGTGGGCTCTGGAAGGCAATCGCGAATCCCTCGCCCACAAACACACATAGATGCAGACAAACAGATAGAGAGATAGTAAAGCAGGTTTTGGTACTTTCCGTGCAGGAGTACAGTCAGAGAGTGATGCTGTACACGTGTAGAGCTTAGAAAAGTGGGTTCTTGTGCCAAAAATCAGGCAAGCACTTGCACTGTGAAAATAACACTATGATTTATGCTTCTGAAGCACTCTGTGCCTCATGTGAGATAACATAGGCTTAGATGGATGAAACAAGTACAAGCTGTGCTATGAAAACCTTAGTGCTATTTTGGAGAGAACTGCGCATGAGTGGAGAGTTTAGCCCCCTCCGTTGCTGGCACGGAGCCTGGAAGCTAAATGTTTCAAACTAAGGACACCAGAGTCTTAGCACTGATAGCTGTACTGTGAGAAAGACTAACAAAATAGATGACTATTGTTCTCATGCATAGGTGGGACTTATAGTTGTGATGCAAATGGAAATGCAATGTTTATTGGATTAATAAGATGTCATGTAAACATCAGGAAACACCAGCCAATTATGATTGTACAAGATCTATGAAGAAGGGGTGGGCTTAACTGAAATGCCTCCATTGGGGTATAAATGTTTCTGTATTGAGAGTGACGGGGTCTTTTGCCCCTGATAGCAGCGTGTTCTGCTGGCAGAAGCCCACCAGCTGGTGCCAGGAATAAACCCGTTTGATTTCACCTACTTCACAGTTGTCGTGAGTTTTCCCTCATCCTTGAACACGCACGTTCAGGTAGCTTGTTAAAAGTAACTGGTTACTCGGAGTTCCATAACTCCTTGATTTGCCTGCTTCAATAGGTGCCTCTGTGTGCGTGTCAAGGAAAATGGGGTCCCCTCCTTCCCCCATTGGCCTCTCTGCCTATCTCTCCTCCTATATTTTTCATGTTAGGGTTGTGAAGCATATAGGCCGAAAAACCTACAACCTCCTCTCTCTCTCTCTCTCTCTCTCTCTCTCTCTCTCTCTCTCTCTCTATATATATATATATATATACTGTATATATATATATATAAACCAGGGCAACGAGGAGACTAAAGTAGTGATGGTGGTGCGTGCAGCTGAGGTTTGACTTTGAAAACGTTTTCACTTGAGGCGCTTTTAGAAAGGAGCGACTCCTTTCCCCAACCAGAATCTTTTCTTCTAATATCTTCAGCCGCCTTCTTCTGAGGTAAATCTTCTTCTCAATAAATGGACACGAGACATGGGACAGAAGAGAAGAGAAGACTTGGCCTCTCTGGCCTCTCCCTCCTCCTCTTTCCTCTCCACCCCTGGTCTTCTTTCTTTCTTTCTTTCTTTCTTTCTTTCTTTCTTTCTTTCTTTCTCCAAAGGGCCGAAGAGGGAGGGAGGGCCAGAGTGGGCCCAGGCCTGGACTCGCAGTAGATCGGGGCTGTCACCAAACATCTAGTGGCCATCACGTGGGTCTGAGGCCTGTGGATGCAGATAAGCGTTGGCTGACTGGAGGGACTAGGCCTGAGGCCCGGGCGTTGCCATAGCGACACAGCTCTCCAGGCGGCAGCAGGAAAGGGGCGGGGCTAACGGCCAGTCTGGGAAGGTTCCTGCCAAGGGTCAGTTCAGAGGAGAGACTCCTCCTGGCGAGGTGGGAGCAGCACTCCGGGGTCGCCCTGGTCAGTTCATCTTGGGCCTTGCGTTTTTAATTAGGAATAATAGTATTTAACTCTGAGGACACACTACTGACACGGCCAATGTTGAATACTGGTGGGGTTGGGGGCTGTGTTTGAATTCCGGGAGTTGTAGTTCACCAACACAAAAAAGGAAGAGAAGGACAGGCAGGGAGATCTTCAGCCTTATCTACCAAAAGCGTTCCTATGTGTTTTCTGATGATATTTAGCAACCCCTCTGAAATCCCCTCGTGACACCCCCCCCCCCTAAAAGGTCTCGACCCCCAGGTTGAGAAACACTGATCTAGGACCTTAAGATCTTCTGGGAAGCCCCTGCTCTTGGTCCCGCCTTCTTCACAGATTCGGATGGTGGGAGCGAGGGACAGGGCCTTCTCAGCGGTGGCCCCTCGGCTATGGAACGCCCTCCCTAGGGATATCAGATGGGCCCCCACCCTCCTAACATTCGACACAAAAAAAGCTAAAACCTGCCTTTTTGAGCAAGTTTACGCAAATGCAGTGTAGCAGACAAACTCTGATCTTCGGAGCGACTGGACAGTGCGACTGGGTAACAGTTTTAGTAATGAGACGCTGAGGATTTATACTTTTATTGGTTTTATTTTATTGTATTTAATGTTATTTATGCTAAATGTTTTCAATTGTTTTTGTGTTGTTGCAGGCATCGAATTGTGCCTTTTGCAAACCGCCCTGAGTCGCCTTCGGGCTGAGAAAGGCGGTATATAAATATGGTTAATAAATCTATATAAATAAAAATGTAATGTTCGTTTGTGGGATTAACTCAAAAACCACTGGATGAATTGACACCAAATTTGGACACAACACACCTCTCAGGCCCACAAGTGACCGTCACTCATAAAAACACTGAACAACACAGCAGAAGAGACTGAAAAAACGCAAACCCACATATATTTATTTATTTATTTATTATTCGGGCTTCTATGCCGCCGACTCCCTGAGGCTTGCGGCGGCTTACAGGAGCCGAAGGGCACAGTAAAATACAGGCAATAAGCAGTTAAAAACAATTAAAAACAACAGCAGTACAGTAATTAATAACACAGTTAAAACAATGAACAGCACATCATCCTCAGAAGAACGAATAGATGGCGGGGCATGGGCAGGACTTACTCACCAAAGGCCTGCTTAAACAGGTATGTTTTACAGGCCCGTCTAAACGGGAGCAAGTCCTTCATAGCCCGAGTTCCGGCCGGGAGGGCGTTCCACAGCGTAGGTGCTATGACAGAGAACGCCCTCCGGCGGGTAGCAGTCAGCCTTGCGAGTTTAGCTGAAGGTATCTCCAGGAGATTGGAGTCCTCAGACCGAAGTGATCTCGGAGGGCAATATGGGGTGAGACAGTCCCTCAAATACGCTCAAATATATACACAAACACACATATATACACAAATTCTGTGGTTGGAGATTCCATGAGGCTTGTCCATAGTCCATTACCATAGGAATTGTCATCATTGTCATTGTCATTCTCAGCATAATCACCCCAAGGCCTGGCCCCCCACCCATGTTTTCAACTTCTTTCTGAAGGAGAGGAGGGAAGACGATAACCTAATTTCCCCGGGGAGCGGGTTCCATAGGCAGGAGGCCACTACCAAGAAGGCCCTGTCCCTCGTCCCCACCAAGCGCGTTTGTGTCAGAGGCGGGGCCGAGAGCAGGGCCTCCCCAGAAGATCTTAAACTCCGAGGTGGGACGTAGAAGGAGATACGTTCGGACTAGCTGTACCTGCCACATGGCCTCCCTTCCCTCCCTTCTCTCCTTTCACTCCCTCTTTCCTTCCCTTATTTTCTTTCCTTCTCACCTTCCTTGCTTCTCTACCTTTTTCCTTCCTTCCTTCCTTCACTGTTTGCTTCCATGCTTCCCAGCTTACCTGTCCAAACGTATCTCCCTCTAGGTCTCGCCTTGCAGTTTAAGATCATCTGGAGAGGCCCATCTCTCGGTCCCACCAGCCTCGCAAGTGCGCTTGGCGAGGATGAGGGACAGGGCCTTCTCGGCAGTGGCCCCACGCCTGTGGAACTCGCTCCCCAGAGAGATCAGGTCGGCGTCTCCCCTCCTTTCTTTCAGAAAGAAGGTTAAATGGTGGTTCTGGGACCAGGCCTTTGGACAGGAAGCACGACAGCACTTGAGATGTTGAATGGGACTGGCATTGGCTATATGGATTGGTGACAATGTTTTTAATGCGTTTTTAACTTAATGTTCTATTTACTGTTTTTAACTGTTATATTTGTTTATATTTGTATTATCTTGGCATTGCATTGTTGCCGGTGTAAGCCGCCCTGAGTCCGCCCTCGGGGGTTGAGAAGGGTGAGTTAGAAATGTGGAAAATAATAATAACAATAATAGTGTTTTTCTTTCTTTCTTTCTCCCCTTCCTTCCCTCCCTCTTCCTTCCCTTTTTTCTGTATCGCCATTTAGCTTTTCATCGTTTAGCTTGTTTGGGTTTTTAACTCCTTTCCGCTGTTTTCTGGAAGGGTTTTATGAGGGATGGTCATTAGGGTATAGTGTCCAAATTTTGTGACAAATAGCTCGTTCATGTTTGAGTTATGTCAATCCCACAAACAAACGTTACATTTTTATTTATATCGATTACTATAGCACAATATTAATATTAAATAGTACTATGTTGTACTGTACCATTAGACTGTAATATTATTAGTAATATTACACGTAGTATAAACTACATAATTAAAATATGGTATTATTATTAGTGTTATATTGTATCACATTATCATATTATCAATATTATATGTGTACACAATATATTATATAATATTTCTAGCACAGTGCAGGAGACAAGGTGTCATGGTCTTCCTGGCCCCTCTCTTTCTTCACTCTGGTCCCAGAGCAGCAGTGAAATGGGACTGAAATGGCCAAGGGTCTGGAGAACAAGCCCTACGAGGAGCGGCTTAAAGAGCTGGGCATGTTTAGCCTGCAGAAGAGGGGACTGAGAGGAGACATGATAGCCATGTATAAATACGTGAGGGGAAGTCCTAGGGAGGAGGGAGCACGCTTGCTTTCTGCTGCCCTGGAGACTAGGAGGCAATGGAGCCATGGCTTCAAACTACAGGAAAGGTGATTCCACCTGAACATGAGGAAAGACTTTCTGAACGTGAGCTGTTCAGCAGTGGAACTCTCTGCCCCGGAGTGTAGTGGAGGCTCCTTCTATGGAGGCTTTTAAACAGAGGCTGGATGGCCATCTGTTGGTGGTGCTTTGAACGCGATTGTCCTGCTTCTTGACAGAAAGGGGTTGGAGTGGATGGCCCACGAGGTCTCTTCCAACACTTCTATGATTCCATGAATGGGAGCTCAATGGGAGGCCAGGTGAGGCCGGGAGGGAGAAGCCGAGGCTCCAGTGGAAGCCAACAACTTGATGCGGTGGCAAAAAAAGCCAATGGGATTTTGGCCTACATCAAGAGGAGCCGAGTGCCTCGGTCGAGG
>JARBWK010003378.1:0-12519 GCA_030556195.1 Anolis apletophallus | reverse complement strand
CCCCAATGGACACGTCCTGGACCCAATAAGGTCAATAAGGACATTCCCTTGGCAGGCCGGGGTGCCCCTCTAAGACTGCCACAGAGTAGAATGCAGGCCACTTTACTCGCTGGAAACAGTTCACTGGTGATCCCTTTAGGGCCTCCCAGTCTTCCCTCTTTCAATGGCAAGATGGTACCCTTATAGGACTGTATTGTTTGTTGCTTGTCGTATTGTTATGTGTGTAAATTGTTTTATGTCAAGCTTGTGAACTGCTCCGAGCCCTCGGGGAGTGGCGGTAATAGAAGTTTGAATAAATAAATAAATAATAAACAGGTGGCCATCAAACTCTCCTTGATGATGATGATGGAACCCTAGAGTTGGAAGGGACCCCAATGGCCTTCTGGTCCAACCCCACTCACGCCTGCCAGGCAGGAAGACACAATGCAAGCCCTCCCAATAGGTGGCCATCAAACTCTCCTTCATAATAATAATAATGATAATGATAATAATAATAATGGAACCCTAGAGTTGGAAGGGACTCCAATGGCCATCCAGTCCAACCCCACTCACTCCTGCCAGGCAGGAAGACACAATGCAAGCCCTCCCAATAGATGGCCATCAAGCTCTCCTTGATGATAACAATAATAATGATAATAATAATAATGGAACCCTAGAGTTGGAAGGGACTCCAATGGCCATCCAGTCTATCCCCACTTACTCCTGCTGGGCAGGAAGACAAAATGCAAGCCCTCCTAACAGGTGGCCCTCCAGCTTTGCTTGATGATAATGATGATGGAACCCTTGAGCTGGAAGGGACCGCAATAGCCATCTAGTCCAACCCCACTCCTGCCAGGCAGGAAGATACCATCCAAGCCCTCCCAACAGGTGTCCATCCGGCTCAGGCCTATCAGGATCCTGCAGCCCCCCCTCCTCCAGACGTGGAAAGGATACATGTCCTGGAGCGTGAAGATGGGGGCGGGGGTGGGGCAGAGGTGGACGGGAGGCAGCCAGGAGTGAGGAGAGGGGCAGCAAGGGTGGGGAGACCCGTCCCCCTTGGCTGCTCCTGCACCACCCCAGCCCCCCTCGCCATCCCTGAGTGGCGCAGCCTGAGGAGGAGGAGGAAGGAACGAAGGAGGGAGGGGGCGAGGGGGAGGAGTGTGAGGCCACGTTACCTTGGAGACCGGCTTGGGGGGGGGAGGTGGCCTGCTGGTCCACTGTGGCCAACCTGCTGCTCGCTCTGTCACCGCTGGCTTGGTGCTGTCTCCACCTCAAGCCCAGAGCAGTTGCTGCGGGAGCCAGAGGTGGGTGGGTGGGGGGCTAGGCTGCACCGCTCCTCCTCTCCCCCTCCTCAGGCTGTACCGCTCGGGGCTGGCGAGGGAGGCGGGCAGCTGCCCACACACAGGAGCAGGTTTTGGCTCCCACAGCAGCCGAAGCAGAGATCAAGGGAGCCCACGATATCCGGCGTATAAGACGACTCCCTATTTTGGAGATGATTTTCTTAGGTTTAAAGTTGTCTTGTATGCCGGTCGTTGGAGGTGGAAAAGGCATTTGATTAAAAAAAATGGTATTGCTTATTTCCAATCTCAAAACAATCATATTTTGGTAAATGGGACCATAACGACACTGGTTGAGATATCAAAGAGAACCGGATAAGGATGCACCTCTTATTTGTTATTTGGATGCTAGAGACTGTGTTGACAGATATCAGAGGTGACAATTTAATGCTTCAAAAGAAGGTTTTTAAAAAATGGTCTAAGTTGAGGAACTATAAGGATGATCTTGTGACAAAGATACAAACCCCATTGAACTCGGAGGCCTCAGGGCATGTTCTGAGTTCATATAGACAGCTGTGTTCAATAATATCTATAGACCAGTGTTTTCCAACCAGTGGTCTATGGACCACCGGTGGTCCACAAGAACTAAAATATGGTTCACGGCCTCACCATTACTACACCGTTGCAACGAGAGCGACTGGTCTCGCAAAACACTCTTATAGTGCTAATGCTTATTAAATATGGTTTTCTGTGGGCAAGTAGATGGCAACTACGGGATGGCATAGGTTTTGTATCAGAAACTAGAGCTGATGTGGTATGCCGTCGCACCAGGCGCCTTTGAAAATAAATTGCGATGTGCTTTCCTATAAGCCTGGTGAACCGCAGGATGCCTACTTGAGAAGCTCAGGGGTCCAGCAACCCAAAAACCACTCCAGGTTGAAGTGTAAGAACAAATGGTTTATTCAGCTACAAAGTCTTTGAAGGACTTGGCACAGAGCTTGACGGTTGCAAAAACACAAAAGGAGGGTAAGATGAAAATTCCCTGGGTTGCGGACTAAGACTGCGAAGCCTCCCTTTGCTCCCTCCAAATGGCAAGGAAACCCGAAGCTATTCCTCACCCTGACCCTAGGTTACTGAATAGAAGGAACTTCGCCTTCCCTATCTATGCCTAGAGCCAGTTCGAAGGCGAACTGGTGCTGGAATGGCAGTTAGATAGCTACAATATACAACAAGCAGTGCTAATCACAGCAGGGTATCATCAGCTTATCTAACTCCAGCGGTCAAGCAATTCATTCAGTACTTACGGTGGCCTATACTCAGCTAGCCTGTCTGGCCAAGCACATCTGAGCTCTTCTCCTGCCTGAGAAGGACTAAAGAGAGATCTCAAAATGGAGAACTCATCCCCAGGGGGAAAAGGGGCGGGCCCCAAACCAAAGGGATACATTTGCAAGGCTCCAGTAGCAAGCTTTGCAAAACGGGCTGCAAACCTGTAAATGATTAACTGACAGGGTGCCAGAGGGTCTATGGCAACCCTAAAGGAAAATGCAAAAGGAAGCTGCCATCCAGAACTGGGAGCGACACAAAACAGGTGTCTGGAAGACGGAACATGTGGTCTATCCAATGCAATTTTCTGAATCGGTACCTCAAATAACCAAACTGAATCTAAAGTTGACCAAAAACTGATTCATAACCCTTTTTGGTACTAATTGTGTTGTGTATTCATTGTTGTGAACCGCCCTGAGCCTTTTTGGGGAAGGGTGATATATAAATCGAAATAATAAATAAATAAATAATGTTGGAGAGTGGTCCCTGGTCAAACAAAAGGTTGGGGACCACTGCTATAGACCAATTCTCAACATGTTTATCTTCACTTGTAGTAGCTCTTATAAAACGAAAATATATTAATTATCCCAAGCTATGCCAAAGTAGGTTGCCTTGCAAGAGCTATATTACACAAATATGCACCTTTGTGTGTCCATGGCTTTTGAGTTAGCTTGTTCAAATCATTGAGCCTTAAATTAGGAAATGACAGCATATCATATATCATGATTATTATAAACATAACTGGGCATTTACTATACATTAGCTCTGTTCCTTCTTTGAAAGGGGTTCTTTCAGTTACATCCCAATAAGACGCAATGCTTCTCTGAGGCCTATTCTTCTTCTGAATCTGTCAATACTGGTTGCAAACCTGTTGGTGAACAGCACTCCCTGTTGCACCAACCAGGCCCAGGCAGCCTAGGCCGCTAATATTTTATGTCAAAGCTGCCACCATGATCCGGTGATTGTTGTTGTTGTTGTTACCCCACTTTTCCCTTAAAGTAGGACCCAAGTGAGCTTGCAAAAAACAAACAAATTAAAGCAAATACTAAAAGAAAAAGTCTTGTGAATGCCATTTGGTATTGATTTAGGACAGGGGTGGGCAACCTATGGCCCGCGGGCCGAATCTGGCCCAGCAGCTGTTTCTGTCCGGACCGGGGAGAAGGGCGTTGGGGCGGTGCCAAGAAGGCAGCTTTGGCATGCCTGACATTATTTATTTATTTATTTATTTATTTATTTATTTCAGGATTTTGCCCCGCTCTTCTCAACCCCGAGGAGGGGGACTCAGAGAGGCTTACAGTACGGCGCAATTCGATGCCCACACAGTAACAATATAAGACCCCAGAACCCTTCAACAATTAAAATACATTGAAATACAACCATCCAAACATCATGCGCATTCATTCCAGATTAAAACAATGTTCTGTCCATAAAAGCATTGGCCCTATTCACCCACTTTCCATTAAAATCCCATCTAAAATGCTGCCTTGTGCTGGTGTGCAAACGCCTGGTCCCACAGCCAGGATTTCACTTTTTCCCTGAATGCCAGGAGGGATGAGGTGGATCGTACATCGATAGGGAGCGCATTCCACAGGCAGGGAGCCACCACTGAGAAGGCCCTATCCCTCATCCCCACCAGCCACATTTGAGAAGTAGGCGAGAGCAGGGCCTCCCCGGATGATCTTAGATTACGAGGTGGGACGTAGTGGCTGATGCGTTCGGACAAGTAAGCTGGGCCAGAACCGTATAGAGCTTTAAAGGTCAAAACCAGCACTTTGAATTGAGCTCGGAAGTGGACAGGCAGCCAGTGGAGCTGACACAACAGGGGGGTGGTATGCTCCCTGTATGTAGCTCCCGTTAGTAATCTAGCTGCCGCCCGCTGGACTGATTGCAATTTCCGAACTGTCTTCAAAGGCAACCCCACAAAGACATCCCTTTGGAGCGGTGGCTTTGGCGTGCCCCAGGCTCTCCGCCTCTTCCTCATGCCTCTGGCATGGAGACGTTCCGGATGGCCTGTGTGGGAGCATCAGTGCTGGCGGCGTGGCGGCCTTTGGACGACTTCCTGTAGTCCCGGATGAGATGGCTGAGACATTCTGGGAGCCGTAAAGGTCAGGAAACTACGGTTCCCAGAATGCCTCAGCCAGCTCATCCGAGGCTACAGGAAGTCATCCAAAGCCTCCGGCCCGCCACGCCGCCAACACTGATGCTCCCATGCTGGCCATCCAGAGACTCTTCACGCCGGAGGCAGGAGGAGGAGGCGGAGAGACCGGAGCTGGTGCTGCCTCCACCTTCGGGCCCTCACTCACTCCACCGGCGCGCGACCCTCCATGCAAGAGGGCCAAAGCCCAGGATCGCCACCATGAGGGCACTCGGAGCCACCGGAGAAGGCAGGAAGGAACCCCGCTGCCCTAGTGCAGCCCGCGGCAGCCCCCGCTTTGAGGCAGGATCATGGCAATACAGGGAACGGCTGGGGCGAGAACGGGCGGAGGCCTGCAGCCTCCGATCGCCTGCTGCTCTGCTCTTCTCTGCTGCGGCGGCGGCTGGGTCCGCTTTGCCATCCTCTGGGCTGGGTCCATTGGGCCATTCCACCTTGGTTCACACCTTGTCTTCTTGAATTTAATTTAATTTTAGTGGTTTTTATTATTTTATAAGAAATTTATTATAATAATATAATAAATAATATAATATAATGTTATATTATATTATAATTTCAATATATTATAACGTCTATATATATACTATAATAATTATGATATTAATACTAATAATATATGAATATTTCTTGATGTATTAATACGTTAATATTTATGATGTGTAATATATAGTAAATATAGTAAATAAATAAATAAATTATGTAGATTAGAACACACCTTTAGATGGATACGGTGAAATATTCAAGACTCGAGTCAAAAACATACAAGACATTATTCACAATGCAATTACACTCTGCACACAATGCAAATGAAGTCCATCAAATTATTGGCTGCATAATAATTTAATATTATTTTAAATTAATGTTACTGTTGTTTATATCATTTAAGTCTAATGTTGGCTATGTTGGATTGGGTTTTTTTTTTTTTTTGAGACATGGTTGTTTGTTTTATGTTTCTTATTTATGAATTGTGTCTGGCATTGAATGTTTGCCAGAGAAAACACGAGCGGGCTGGTAAACAAACCAGAAAAACAACGCTGAAACCACACAATATTATAGTCCAGGTGTATCTCTAAGTGATTGTGTATAATCTATATCTATAATAAAAAAGAATGTTTGCAGCGGGAGGGCGGGAGGTGCAGAGGAATATGTGGCAGCATTTCTATTGGTTGCCAGTGTGGGATTATTTGCATAACGGCTCTGAATGGCCAGCCTCTCAACATTCCAAGACTCCTAGGCAGCAGAGAAAGGAAGGGAAAGGGCCCGAGGCAGACACACAGAGCCCACCTGACCCATTCTACATCCTGGTGCAGTTTCAAATAGGACGAACCATGGATGATGGGACTTGAAGTACCTCCACCCACGTCTTGAGAACACTGCCAGAGAGGGTAAAAGAAAAAGGGCCTGACTGAATTAACACAAGATTTTTCTGGACTAGGCTTCAGTTACTCCATAAAGGGCCTGACTGAATTAACAGTCAGGCTTCCTAAACTTCATTTTCTGGACTAGGCCTCAGTTACTGGGCTACTATGCAAGTGTTGCCGAAATATGACTAGGGGCCGTTTCCCTTAAGGGGACAGAGCCCAGGCCACCCCTAAAAGCGAGGATCGAGGCCCAAATCTGGATGATCTTCCCAGAACTACAAATCCCAAAGAAACCCAGATCAATGCTCACCCAGACGGAAGTACGCCACTACCGAGAGAAGAATCCAATTCAGCTGAATAGGATGCAATGCCACGCCAGGAATCCAAAGGCAAAAACATAGTCTTTAATGGGAAAGCAGTCCAATATATAGAAAAGCAGTCAATTTACATTTGAATCGGGCGCCCTTCCCTCCCACGTGTAGCCACAGCTGATTGGCCACGCTGTCAAAGTCAGCTGGGCCAGGAAGAGACCGGCGCGCTTTGGCCAATAGGAGAAGGCGCGCCAAGATTTGAACTGACCTATCCTGGCCGGCTGCGCAGGGCGGGAAAGGACACAAAGGGAAAACGGCTGGGTGGAGGAAGTAACTTGTGGCTGAAATACCTCACGGCCGGAGGGCCCCGATGTGGAGACCCACCTTCCTGTTTATTGTTTGTCTTGAGTTCCTTAATGGCAGTCTTTTGTCCTGGCCGAAACTCCTTTGTGTTGAGAGTTTCAATCTAGCGGGAAGCATGGTTTCTCAGTAAAAAATGGTCAAATCATATGTTATTGCAGCCGGTAAGCGGGGGTCCGAAGCCCACTCTGGTCCAGCTATGGGGTGGTAGAGTGACTTGGGGTTTGCTAGAGCCCATGATCCCTTGGGGGTCCAGCTCCGAGGCCAAGGGGGGACACGAGCGGGGGATCCAGGCCCATAATGGCGGAATCTATGTTCCACAGAACACCTGACCTCCCCCCAATATTGGTGAAAAGGCATCATATGGCCAGAAAAATGTATTATTTGTTCACCAGGGGAACCCTCCGCGGATGGAGTCCTGGCAGGGTTTTGGGAGCATGGTTGCTCAGTTAAAATGGTCCGGAAAGGTAGCTATTGGGGCTGGCTGCGAGGGTCCGAAGCTCGCATGGATCAGCCATGTTTTGGGTCCTGTTTACATGACCATTACATATTCCCAAATCATTGGCCAAGCTCCGAGAATGATAGGGACATATGCGGGGAAGTCTTGGGCATAAAGAGTGGGCCTCACCCCACGAAGAAACCCAACGTCCCTCCCCAGGGTTATTATTTGTGCAAGGTAAAAATGGGTAGAAAAGTGGATTATTGTGCTGTTCATCCCTGGAACGCTCTGCTGAGGGCATTAACTTAGAGGTTACATTGACACAAAAAGGGGAACACACAAGGGGTACAAAATAGACAAGGCAATACAGAGATCCCCCAGTACATTCCCATACAGTTCTTGCTCCCAGAGAAATGATCTTAAAATCAGGCAACACAATGCTGCTTTCTTCCTGGGAGTTGTAGTCCTCCTTTGTCCTTGGGAGCTGCAGAGCCTTTGGGGCTGGGGTGCCAAGCAGAGGCAAAGTCACTGAGGGTCCATGATGTGAAGGGGGAAGCAGGAAATGTCCAACTGAAGAAATGTCCACGTCCTTGGGGAAACTACAAAGTCCTGAGGGGCAGAATGGCTTCTGGAGTGCAGTAGAGTGGCAGAGAGTCACAAAGTCCATGTGGCAAGAAGGGAAAAGGCTGGGAATATTCAACTGGGAAGTGTCCTTGGCGAACTGCTTCTCCCAGAGCCCAAAAGACCTGGGTTCCCTGTGAATCCCCCTGCGATCTGGGCAAAACCCCTCCGGAAAACATCGGACACGGCTTACCCAGAAAGGGGGTCTCTGTGGGTCCATAATCTATGAGATGTAGCAAGGCTCTTGCTGGAATCAGCTGGGGAGAACAGTCCAGGGATGGTCCGGGTAAATGCAGCAAGAAGAAAAGGGAAAAAGGTTCCATCGTACGTTGGGAAACTATAAAGTCTGTGATCAGGGGAGAGAGTCTGAGGGTAGGGATCCTGGTTGTGCCCGCTTGTATTGGGGCTGAGCTCAGAGCAGTGAGAAATAGCAGCAAGATGGAGTCCATGATCAGTGTCCTTGGGTGAACTTCAGGTCCCAGCTGGCATCGACCTGGGTTAGGAGTTCGGGGCCTCCCTATTCACATAGATCCCTTCCCAGAACCCTCCTGAAGGCGATCCACCGAGGCAAAGGCATCTTCCCTCCCCCCATAGTCCATGGTTGTTCCTTTGGTCCCCTCTGGCAGTTTGCAGCCAGGCAAAGGGACCTTGAGTTCGTTCAAGGAAGAAGTGGTCAAAAAGCAGAGAGAAATGGGTTCGGTACTTGGGCCCCATGCTAATCTTGTTGGCAGGAGGCTTGGGGTCCCGTTCCAACCCTTCAGGACCCCTAAAGTCCAAAATCGCTGATTTGCTGCCGGATTTGGATTCGCTATTGCTGCTAGAGTCTATGGAACTTAATGCGAAAAAAAGGTGGGGGCCGATTGTCCTCAGATGAACTGAGCGCCAGCGGCAGAGTCAAGCCGCTGGTTGCGAGCGGCTGCTTTCCTGGGCTTCCCCCAGGCATGGGAGGGAAAACGGGGAGAAGAAAGAGTGGAGACAAGATAGAGGGGAAGAGGCAGAGTGCTTTGAGGACAACAGCGAGGCAAATCGGGGACACTTCCAAAGTGTGGATACTGAATCCACTGGTTCCTATGGCGATCTCACTTATCCGCGGATCGCTCCGCTCCTAGCCCCCACCCTCGGCAAGGGCCCCCACTTTTCCAAGATGGCGTTGGGGCGGGCGAGTCTGCAGAGGTGCGTCTCGCCCGCGCGAGAAATGTTCTATTCTATTGTTTTGCAATGTTATGTGAAGTATTTCTGATGTATGCATTGGTGCTCTGTGGACTGAATGGGAGGGAAAATGTATTTGGCTTCTTGTCTTGCTGTGGGCTGTTTTCTGGGGTCCAATGTGTTGTTGCCTTGTGTGGGGTTCTGGTGGTGCTGGGGGAAATGTCCTGGTTTTATTGCTATGCTGTTTGATGTTTGCTAAAATGTCTTTCATGTACTATTGGCTGTGTAAATGTTGTGCAGATGGGGTGAGGGGAAGCAATGGTGGCTAGGTGTACTGGGAGGGACGAAGTTGGTGCAGTGTGATGTATGGGACTGAGCGGGGCAGAAGTGGGAAAAAAAAGGTCTTGTACTGGTGCAACTTAGGCCATGGGCCAAGAGGAATACTGGGGACTCTCTGCTGTTGGATCTCCTGGATTTGGGGCTTCCTGGTTCGGCCATAAAGACAAAATTTGTCACACATAATCCCCATGACCCACTCTACATCCTGGTGCACTTTGGAGGAGGATGGACCATGGACGATGGGACTTGAAGTACCTCCACTCACTTCCCAAGACTGCTGCAACCCTCATCCAATAACTGAGCAAGACAAAATTTGCCACACATAATCCCCATGACCCACTCTACATCCTGGTGCACTTTGGAGGAGGGTGGACCATGGACCATGGGACTTGAAGTACCTCCACTCACTTCCCAAGACTGCTGCAACCCTCATCCAATAACTGAGCAAGACAAAATTTTGCCACACATAATCCCCATGACCCACTCTACATCCTGGTGCACTTTGGGGAGGATGGACCATGGACCATGGGACTTGAAGTACCTCCACTCACTTCCCAAGACTGCTGCAACCCTCATCCAATAACTGAGCAAGACAAAATTTGCCACACATAATCCCCATGACCCACTCTACATCCTGGTGCACTTTGGAGGAGGATGGACCATGGACCATGGGACTTGAAGTACCTCCACTCACTTCCCAAGACTGCTGCAACCCTCATCCAATAACTGAGCAAGACAAAATTTGCCACACATAATCCCCATGACCCACTCTACATCCTGGTGCACTTTGGAGGAGGGTGGACCATGGACCATGGGACTTGAAGTACCTCCACTCACTTCCCAAGACTGCTGCAACCCTCATCCAATAACTGAGCAAGACAAAATTTGCCACACATAATCCCCATGACCCACTCTACATCCTGGTGCACTTTGGAGGAGGGTGGACCATGGACCATGGGACTTGAAGTACCTCCACTCACTTCCCAAGACTGCTGCAACCCTCATCCAATAACTGAGCAAGACAAAATTTGCCACACATAATCCCCATGACCCACTCTACATCCTGGTGCACTTTGGAGGAGGATGGACCATGGACGATGGGACTTGAAGTACCTCCACTCACTTCCCAAGACTGCTGCAACCCTCATCCAATAACTGAGCAAGACAAAATTTGCCACACATAATCCCTATGACCCACTCTACATCCTGGTGCACTTTGGAGGAGGATGGACCATGGACGATGGGACTCCCAGCACCTTCCCTCACTTCCCGAGACCACTGCAAGCCACATAAACAACTGATAAGGACCAACCTTGGCACAAAATGCCTTTCTGAAATAACCCGGGCAGCGCCGGGTCGCCAAGCTAGTAGAATATAAAGATCATACATACGTTTTGTAGATAGCAAAGTTATATTTTATACTTTCACAATCCTTAGCGTTTGAGAAAATCCGATATATATCCAATGGAGACAATGCTATTAGTGTTGTCGAACGGCTGAATTTAAGGGACCCTTCCCATAGGGGGACTGGCCCAGGCCACCCCTAAAATGCGAGGATCAAGGCCCAAATCTGGATGATCTTCCCAGAACTACAAATCCCAAAGTAACCCAGATCAATGCTCACCCAGACGGAAGAACGCCACAAACAGAGAGAAGAGTCTAATTCAGCTGAATAGGATGAAATGCCACGCCAAGGTTCCAAGGGCAAAACATAGTCTTTAATGGGAATGCAGGCAAATATATAGAAAAGCAGTCATTTACATTTGAATCGGGCGCCTTCCCCTCCCACGTGGAGCTCCAGCTGATTGGCCGAGCTGTCAAAGTCAGCTGGGCCAGGAGGCGGCCGGCGCGCTTTAACCAATAGGAAAAGACGCGCCAAGATTCGAACGAGCCAATCCTGGCCGGCTAGGCAAGGCGGGAAAGGACACAAATGGAAAAAAACGGCTGGGGGAAGGAAGTAACCTGTGGCTGAATGCCTTGCGGCTGGCGAGCCCCCGATGTGGGAGCTCAAGCCTTCCTGTCTATTGTTTGGTTTGAATACCTTAATGGGAGTCCTTTGTCTTGGCCGAAACTCCTTTGTGTTGAGAGTTTCGATCTAGCGGGAAAATATGGCTTCTCAGTTCAAAATGGCAAAATCATAACTTACTGCAGCCGGTAAGCGGGGTCCGAAGCCCACTTTGGTCCAGCTATGGGGTGGCTGAGTGACTTAGGGTTGCCAGAGCCCATGAGTCCCTTGGGGCCAAGCTCCGGGCCAAGGGGGACACAAGCTGGTGAATTCAGGCCCATAATGGCGGAATCTATGTTCCACAGAACACCTGACCTTCACCCGATTATTGGTGCAAAGCATCATATGGCCAGAAAAATGTATCATCTGTTTACCAGGGGAACTCTCCGCAAAGGAAGTCCTGGCTGAGCTTGGAAGCATGGTTGCTCAGTTTAAAATGGTCCTGAAAGATAGCTATTGGGGCTGGCTGCGAGGGTCCGAAGCTCGCATGAAACAACCATGTTTTGGGTTCTGATTATATGACCGTACATATTCCCTATCATTGGCCAAGCTCCGAAAATGACAGAGACATATGTGGGGAGTCTTGGGCATAAAGAGTGTGGGCCTCACCCCACGAAGAAACCCAACGTCCCTCCCAGAGTTATTATTTGTGCAAGGCAAAATGGATGGGAAAAGTGGGTTATTGTGTTCTGTTAACCTCTGGAACTCTCTGCTGAGGGCATTATCTTAGTGTTACAGGGACACAAAAGGGAACACATAGGGGTACAGTGTAGACAAGACAACCCAGATTTCCCCCTGCAATCATCCCATTTACATTCCCATGCAGCTCTTGCTCCCAGAGGTAATGATCTTAAAACAACCAACAAAATGCTGCTTTCCTTCTGGGAGTTGTAGTTTCCTTGGAAACTATAGAGTCCTGAGGGGCAGAATTGCTTCTGGAGTGCAATAGAGTGGCAGAGAGTCACAAAGTCCATGTGGCAAGAGGGGAAAAGGCTGGGAATATTCAACTGGGAAGTGTCCTTGGCGAACTGCTTCTCCCAAAGCCCAAAAGACCTGGGTTCCCTTTCAGTCCCTTTGCAATCTGGGCAAAAACCCTCCGAAAAGCATCGGACACGGTTTGTCCAGAAAGAGAGTCCCTTTGGGTCCATAATCTGTAAGATGTGGCAAGGGCTTATGCTGGAATCAGCTGGGGAGAGCAGTCCA
>JARBWK010003377.1:0-12522 GCA_030556195.1 Anolis apletophallus | reverse complement strand
GAACACTGAGGCCTACGAACTCTGAGGCCTACGAACACTGGAACTTTCTCATCCGGAGGCCTTCTCATGGCAAGGCTTCTCTCACACTGCGGCCTACTACCTCTGAGGCCTTCGAACACGGAGGCTCACGAACACTGCGCTCACGCATTGGAATCTTCTTATCCTGAGGCCTTCTCATGCCAAGGCTTCTCTCACACTGAGGCCTACGCACACTGGAACCTTCTCATCCTGAGGCCTTCTCATACCGAGGCTTCTCTCACACTGAGGCCTACTAACTCTGAGGCCTACGAACACTGCGGCCTACGCACATTGGAATCTTCTTATCCTGAGGCCTTCTCATGCCAAGGCTTCTCTCACACTGAGGCCTACGCACACTGGAACCTTCTCATCCTGAGGCCTTCTCATACCGAGGCTTCTCTCACACTGAGGCCTACTAACTCTGAGGCCTACGAACACGGAGGCCTACGAACACTGCGGCCTACGCACATTGGAATCTTCTTATCCTGAGGCCTTCTCATGCCAAGGCTTCTCTCACACTGAGGCCTACGCACACTGGAACCTTCTCATCCTGAGGCCTTCTCATACCGAGGCTTCTCTCACACTGAGGCCTACTAACTCTGAGGCCTACGAACACTGAGGCCTACGAACACTGGAACTTTCTCATCCGGAGGCCTTCTCATGCCGAGGCTTCTCTCACACTGAGGCCTACTAACTGAGGCCTGCGAACACCGAGGCCTACAAACACTGGAACTTTCTCATCCTGAGGCCTTCTCATGCCGAGGCTTCTCTCACACTGAGGCTTAAGACCATATTTTGCCAGTGTTTCCTCCCGTCGTCTGCTCTTTTTCCTTACGTTCCGATTTGTTCATTGTAGAATATCTCCAAACACAAATACCAGAACCGAGAGATCTTTCTGGACGATGTGAACCTGATTCTTACCAACAGCATCAAATACAATGGTAGGGGGTGTTTTGGGCTTCGAAACCCAACCCGGGCCCCTTGAGAGGTTTCCCCCTCCCTAGAAGGAACCCTGGGTGGGATGGCTCCGAGGACGGCGGTGTGGATTTCCTTCCTTGATAAGGGGTGGGATGGTAGGTGGATTGGGGTGCCTTCCGCTGCACACCCCTGCCATTTTCTGTGTCGAGCCAGGAGTTTGTCACCGTGACAGAGGCGGCGCCTTTGTCATTTCAGGGCCTGACAGCCAGTACACCAAAACGGCTCAAGAGATTGTCAACATCTGCTACCAAACACTCTCCGAGGTAAGTGCTTCCTCCAGCCCAAATCCCCCCAAAGCTGCCTTGGCTTTGAACAGCCCCCCCTGCAGGCGTCCCCCTTTTCTCGTTGCCCTTTCAGTATGATGAGCACCTGACCCAGTTGGAGAAGGACATCTCGACCGCAAAGGAAGCTGCCTTAGAGGAGGCCGACCTGGAGAGCCTGGACCCCATGACCCCCGGCCCCTACACGCCTCAGGTCAGCACCCCCTTCTGCCTCCAGGGTCCCGGGAATACCAGAAGGGTCGCATCCTTGTGTATCATTTCTCATCAACCTAATGCAGGTTGAGTCTTCCTTAGGTGAAAGGCTCGGGACCGGAAGTGTTTTGGGCTTAGGTTATGGAGTATTTGTATACACCAGGCTTCTCCAGCCCGTGGCCCTTAAGGCAGGGGTGGGCAATTATTTTTCCCAAGGGGCCACACGAGAGCCAAAAAATATTATGGCGGGCCTCACCTAAAGGCGGAACTACATTCTAATCTATATTATTTATTTATTTACTTACTATATATTACACATCATTAATATTAACATATTAATATATCAAGAAAGAGTCATATATTATTAGTATTAATATCATAATTAATTCTGGGGATGGAGGGCTGACCCGACTCCGTACCCGATAATTTCCATCGCTGCCTTGAAGCCGTTACTGGATGGCTGCGAGCCATTAGGTTGAAGGTGAATCCGGCTAAGACGGCGATCCTGTGGCTGGGCCGTCCGGGTACTGGAGAGGTTCAGCTTCCAACCCTGGACGGCGTGGCACTTTGTCCGTCGTCATCCGTAAAACGTCTCGGAGTTACGTTGGACTCCCAGCTGACGATGGAGAAGCACATCTCTGTCGTCAGTGGGGTAGCTTTTTACCACCTCCGGCAGGCGAGGAAGCTGGCTCCCTACCTGTCCCGTCACGACCTAGCCACAGTGGTCCAAGCCACGGTCATCTCAAGACTGGACTACTGTAATGCTCTCTACATTGGCCTTCCCTTGTCAGCGATCCGGAAGCTGAAGCTGGTGCAGAACGCTGCAGCTCGGCTGCTGGCAGGCCTGCCATCCTCCTGCCACGTGACGCCTGTCCTGCGCGAACTGCACTGGCTCCCGATTGAGCACCGGATCACCTTCAAGGTGCTGGTTCTAACCTTTAAGGCCTTGAATGGTCTGGGGCCAGTGTACTTAAGGGACCGCCTCTCCCTGTATCGTCCCGCTAGACCACTATGCTCAGAGTCCCTCAATCTCCTCGCAGTTCCTAGCGCAAAAGCCCTCCACCTGACCTCGACACGTAGGACAGCCTTCAGTGCAATAGCGCCAGCCCTTTGGAATGCTCCCCCACGAGGTCTGTGCACTTACCAACTTGCTAGCCTTTAGGAAGGCATGTGAAACCTTCCTATTTGGTCAGGCATTCAGCTAACTGCTGCCATCTTGCTGCATAGGCCTGGGAGTATCCACTGGGTACCACGCCTTCCTAGACGTGAATTTTAGTGTAAATCCTGATGTTTTTAATGGTTCACTGTTTTAAGCTGTTTTACTGTGCTTGCATTTTACTGTGTTTTTATCATGTGTAAGTCGCCCCAAGCCGGATGGGAGGGGCGACGAATCAAGTTGAAATAAATAAATAAATAAATAAATAAATATAGACATTATAACATAATATAACATTGTATTATATTATTTATTATATTATTATAATAAAATTATTATTAAATAATAAAAAAAACCACTAAAAGAAAATGAAATGAAATCACAAAGGGGGAGCTCCCACTGTTAGCCCCAGCTTCTGCCAACCCAGCAGTTCAAATACATGCAAATGTGAGGTCCTGCTTCTACAAGAAAGGAACATATACCAAAGTGCATTCACATTAATAGACCCTGAGGAGGGACAGGCAAGATTTATTATTATTATTATTATTATTATTATTTCCAGACTTTTCCTATTGGCAACGCTCTTTTCCAAGTGGGTCATTCAGAACCCAGTAATTCAGTTTTACTAGGAAACCAGAGGTTGAGCCAAGCCCTTCTGGGAATTAGAGCAGTGGGTTCAAGCGCTGAGAGGCTGAACTTCCTCACTGAAAGGTTACCAGTTCAAATCTGGGGAGTGGGGGGAGCTCCCACTGTTAGCCCCAGCTTCTGCCAACCCAGCAGTTCAAATGCATAGTAAACCAGACGTAGAGACCCCAACCCGCCTTTACCTCTTCCTTTTCTTTCCTCCTCTTTCTCGCCCGCGGCTTCCTTGCCGAAGAGAGGGAGGCGGGGGCGACTGCGGGGCGGCATGGTGCTTGGTGTCCGGTGGGGGAGGGGGGAGGGAGGGAGCAAAGTGCCTTCTCATGTCCCTCGTTGCGGCTCCAGGCTCTGCCTCCCTGAGGGTCTCTGCGCGATGCCGCCTGTGACCTCATCGCACAGAGACCCTCAGGGAGGCAGGGTCTCCCGCGGAAGCTCCCCTGGAGCCGCAACTAGGGACAGAAGACCGCACTGCGCTCCCTCCCTCCCTCCCTTCCTTTTTGCCAGACACAAAGCATCATGTTGCTTTGTGGCTGTCCTCGCCTCCCTCTCTTCGGCCAGGAAGCCGCAGGCCGCATGGTATCACCTGGAGGGCTGGATACGGCCCGTGAGCCGTAGGTTGCCCACCCCTGCCTTAAGATATTTCGGACCTCAGCTTCCAGAATTCCTGGCTGTAGAACAAGCTCGCAATAGGGACTTCTGGGATTTGGAGGCCCAAATGTTGACGAAGCCTGATATATACATACTGAGATGTCGCGGAGACGGGACCCAAGTCAAAACATGACATTCCCATTTGTGTTGTCTATGCTCTTTATACACACAGGGCCCCCCTGGTGGTGCTGCGGGATAAACCGCTGAGCTGTAAGGCCGCCATGTGCCTCTTGTCTCCAATTTTGACATATCCCCTTCTTTGTTTCCTTGCACACTTAAGTGTGCGCCAACCACTTCCCTGCGGAAACTATGCTTGATGCACCTGTTTTTCTTTACGGCGTGCAGCCCCAGGGAAGGTGAAACCACTGGGAAGACGAAGAGAAATGGTTCAGAGCAGGCCTAGGCAAACTTTGGCCCTCCAGGTGTTTTGGACTACAACTCCCACAATTCCCACCTTGCGCGGCTTGTCTCCCCGGATTCTGATTTCCTTCCTGTCAAATGCCCTTTAGCCCCCAGACCTTTACGACACCAACACCTCCCTGAGCATGTCCCGCGATGCCTATCAGGACGAGAGCAACCTCTCTGCGATGGACACCCCGACAACGACCCCTGAGAAGCAGGGGGCACAGG
The DNA here is from genome assembly GCA_030556195.1 of Anolis apletophallus. Lineage (NCBI taxonomy): Eukaryota > Metazoa > Chordata > Lepidosauria > Squamata > Anolidae > Anolis > Anolis apletophallus. The sequence continues at coordinate 7,980 of JARBWK010003377.1, read as the reverse complement.
TCAGAGCCCCGCAGAGGCCGGGTGGGCCGAAATCCCCATGGGGAAAGGTCCCGGGCTGGGAAGGGAGGGAGGGAGGGAGGGAAGGCAGTGGGAGAGCCTCTGCAGAAAACGTGGTTGGGACTACAAGCCGCAGAAGAGGCGTCCGTTTGCGTCCTCTTCAGAAGAAGGGAGCAAGAGTTCTGTAGCAGCAAAGACCTTGAATTACAGCTCATAGGTTGTGTATTTTTGGAAAGGATTCATTGATTCTTTTTAGTTTGGTGTCTCATGAACATTTGTGAAGGCTTCTTGTGCATTTCCAGGGCACCAATGAGCTGCCATAATCCCCAAGGCTCTGCTTCCTCTTTGAGGCACGGAAACCTGCGCAGGCGCGGAGGAGGATCTATGTTCTGCCCAGGCCTGGATTATCCATTAGGCCAGCATAGGCCGTGGCCTATGGGCGCAAGCCGAGGGGGGCGCCAGATCATGGTAAAAAAAAATGGCGATGACTCACCGCCAGTCCTCTTCCCTCCCTCCTTCTGAGGCCACGGCGAGTTGTTCCAGAGGAAGCGGCAGCTGCGCGGCGCCCCTTCCACGCGGCGCCCCATTCACGCAGCGCAACTGCCGCTGCCTCTGGGACAACTCGGCGTGGCCTCAGAAGGAGGGAGGGAGGAGGAGTGCAGCCCGAGCGACGTCATTCCCTCCGGGGGCGGGGCCTGAGTGACATCACTCCCTCCGCGGGCAGGGCCCTAGCGACGTCATTCGCTCCGGGGGCGGGGCTCGAATGACATCGCTCGGGCCTCGCCCCCGGAGGGAGTGACCTCGCTTGGGCTGCAATCCTCTTCCCTCCTTCCTTCTGAGGCCACACCGAGTTGTCCCAGCGACAGTTGTGCGGCACCCTTCCACGCGGCGCCCCATTCATACAGTGCAGCTGCCGCTGCCTCTGGGACAACTCGACGTGGCCTCAGAAGGAGGGAGGGAGGAGGAGTGCAGCCGAGCGACGCCACTCCCGGGGTTGGGGCCCGAGTGATGTCGCTCGGGCTCCGCCCCCAGAGGGAGTGACGCCGCCGAGCTGCACTCCTCCTCCCTCCCTCCTTCTGAGGCCATGCTGAGTTGTCCCAACGGCTGCGGCGCGGCTCCCTTCCACGCGGTGCCCCATTCACGCAGCACAGCTGATGCGGCCTCTGGGACAACTCACTGAGTTGTCGCAGAGGCAGCGGCAGTTGCGCTGTGTGAATGGGGCACCGCGTGGAAGGGAGCCGCGCAGCTGCCGCTTCCTCTGGAACAACTCGCCGTGGCCTCAGAAGGAGGGAGGGAGGAGGAGTGCAGCAGAGCAAAGGAGGGGGCGGGTGCCCGTCCTGCACATGCGCACTTTGAGCGTGCGGCGGCGTGCGAAAGGGGGCGTAATTCCAAAGTGTGGCCTAGGGCGCAAAAAAGGTGTTAATCCGGGCCTGGTTCTGCCCATGGCTTATCCTGTGATTGCTTCCTAATAGTAGTATAGAAGCAGTTTGTTGGAGTTGAAGGATACTTTGGGAGACCCGTTTCTTCCGTGCGTTGTGTTGTGATGTGATGATAAGGAGAGACACAATTGAAGGAGGCCGAGGGAAAGGTTTCGTTTCCAGACATTGCTCGGGCCGTTTCCCAGACCAGAACCGTTTTCTACACAACCTGCCTTTCATATCCGGGGTCAAAGGGCGTTTCCTGTTTCGTCTGCTTTTATTCCATTTTTAATAAGTCAGGAATAACCGCAGTGTGATTTGGAGCGGAAGAAGAGGTTGAGAAAGAGAGCGAGAGGGGGCTACGTTAAGGTCAACAGACCCCTTCAACCGGCGGTCCTCCAGGTCTCTGGGCCTCCGACTCCCAGAGCCCCTCTTGCCAGCTTGTGCAGCGGCCAGGAATTCTGGAAGCCGAGGTCAAGGTCAACATGAGGTCAAGGTCAATAGCCGAGGTCAACACCTGGAAGGCCACAGGCTGAAGAGGCCTGCGAAATAGCAGAAGCCGGTCAGGACCACCGTATCAGCCTGAGACCGGCTGCTTCGGTTCTCTGCCATACAGAAGGGAGGTTTGGGGCCGGGGGAGTGGGTACAGTTGGGGAAGGAAATGTAGGTAAGACATCTCTTTTGTGAGGGAAATTGAAACTGCACTTAACAGACTGTGGCCACCGTGTTTGACCACTAGGGGGTGGACGGGAGTTGGGGCTGAGATACAGCAGTAAGGGGGGGGGGGTATCTCCCGTCGTAATACTTTGATTTCCGATAATTTTTCGTATTTGATATTTTGACCCTATATCGACCCTCGTCGTCCAACCCGGAAGTGACCTTTCTAAATCGAAACGGGGTCAGCCATTTACGTAAAGGGCGCGTTATTAGGTCGTTTCCGCCCTTTCTTATTAATCCGAAATTTTTAAAATAAATTTCGTAATTGAAACGTAATTAATAACGGAATTCGTTACTACTTTGTTAGTGGGGCCAGTGCGCAGGGGATGTCCACCTCCACGCCCCCCCTGCCAGCCCAGTAACCAACCCGGGCTAAAGGGAACGCGGGTTGGATTCTGATCTCGCTGGCGAGAAGGGAGTGGAAGGCAGCATCTCCTCTCGCCAGATGACACCCAAACACGGGTTGAAGATAACCCCCTTTTGGGTCTCGGCTGGCGAGATGGGGGTGCCAGGCTGCCCCCTCCACCCTCCTGTCGCCATCTGGCACGCGGGTTAAAGGGAACGCATGTTGGTTTCTGGGCTGGCAGAGGGGAAGGGTGGCATAGCCTCCCTTCGTCCCTGCGAGCTCAGAATCCAACCCGGGTTAAAGGGAACGTGGGTTGGTTTCTGAGCTCGCAGGGGCAAAGGGGTCCTCCAAAGCAATGTTTCTCAACCTGGGGGTCACGACCCCTGGGGGGGGACGTTGGGATGGAGTTTTAAGGGAGTTGCCAAAGACCACCAGAAAACACATATTTCTGATGCTCTCAGGAACCTCTTTGGCAGAGAAGGCTAAAGATCTCTCCACCTGTCCTTCTCTTCCTTTTTGGAAACAGACAGTGAACCCTCTCACCAAAATTCCTCCTCCTGCTGTGATTGTAGGTGAACTATACATCCCAGCATCTACAACTCCCAATTGTCAAGGTCTATTTCAGGGGTGCCCAGACCTTCTCAGTATGCGAGCTACTTATAATAAAACCAAGTCAGAAAGATCTACCTACCTCCTCAACGCTGGGGTGGGGTGGGGTGGGGGCGGGGCTTGGCGTGACCTGGCTCCGCCCTCTCTGGCTTCCGCTCTACCAAGCTTGAGGATGGCAGTACCAAGCCACCCTTGTGCTATCTATGCCACCACTGGCTTGGCACTGCCATCCTCAAGCCTGGAGAAGCTGATGGTAGAGCGGAAGCCACAGGGGCGGAGCCAGGTCGTGCCAAGCCCTGCCCCTCCCTCTGACTTCTGGAGCTCCCAGCAGCTTCTCCAGGCTTGAGGATGGCAGTGCCAAGCCAGCCTTGTGCTAGCTATGCCGCCACTGGCTTGGCATTGCCATCCTCAAGCCTGGAGAAGCTGCTGGGAGTGCTGAAGCCGAGGGGAGGGGGCGGGGCTTGGTGTGACCTGGCTCCGCTTCCTCTGGCTTCTGCTCTACCAAGCTTGAGGATGGCAGTGCCAAGGCAGCCTTGTGCTAGCTATGCCACCACTGGCTTGGCATTGCCATCCTCCAGCCTGGAGAAGCTGCTGGTAGAGCGGAAGCCAGAGGGGGAGCCAGGCCATGCCAAGCCCCGCCCCCCCCTCTGGCTTCGGCACTCCCAGCAGCTTCTCCAGGCTTGAGGATGGCAGTGCCAAGCCAGCCTTGTGCTAGCTATGCCACCACTGGCTTGGCATTGCCATCCTCAAGCCTGGAGAAGCTGCTGGTATCGCGGAAGCCTGAGGGGGGCGGAGCCAGGCCACACCAAGCCCAGCCCCTCCCCAGGCTTGAGGATGGCAATGCCAAGCCAGCCTTGTGCTAGCTATGCCACTACTGGCTTGGCATTGCCATCCTCAAGCCTGGAGAAGCTGATGGTAGAGCGGAAGCCAGGGGAGGGGGCGGGGCTTGGTGCCTGGCTCCGCCCCCTCTGAGAAGCGCCCCATCCGGCTGGGATCGACCTCCTTTGGTCCCGGGATCAACTGGTCGATCGCGATCGACTTCCTGGGCAACCCTGGTCTATTTGGTCATGGGAGTTCTGTGTGCCAAGTTTGGTTCGATTCCATCATTGGTGGAGTTCAGAATGCTCTTTGATTGTAGGTGAACTATGACTCCCAAATGACAAATTCCCACCCACCCACCCACCCCAAACCCCACCAGTATTCAAATTTGGGTGTATCAGTTATTTGTGCCAAATTTGACCCAGTGAATGAAAATACACCTTGCATATCAGATATTTACATTATTTATTTATTTATTTATTCATGCTTATAGGCCGCCACTCCCTCTGGGCTCGGGGCAGTTTACAACAAAGGCATGATACAAACACAGTATACATATAAAAACAGCTTAATTACCTAGTACTAGCACAACACATAATATTAACTGCGACAAAAAGAGCGAGAGGCAGTAGCCTCAAGTGAGGCCCGTTGATGGTTGAGGGACCAAGAGGGACGGCGAGATCCAAGGGGGGTCGACCTCCAAGCCTCGCGGGTTTACACTGGAACCCAGGGAGAATCGGTCTTCTAGGTCGAGGGGGCAAGTCAAGAGTCAGGTGAGTTAGGGATTTCTCGACCCTAGTAGATAGGGGAGTTATTCGCCTCTTTAGTTCACCTTCTCCTGGTTGTAGTGTTGCCTTCCCTCAAAACGTTCTGGAGCGGAAGCAATGGTGGCGGGCTTTGCCCTGCTGGGAACCGCACCCAGAGGAATCCACTGCCGCACCCAAGGCACTCTGGGTGAGCTTCAATGTCCTAGTGTCCGTTCCTAGAGCTCCTTCGCGGCGATCACCGGAAGTGGCGCCAGGGAAGGAACGATGCTGTCTCCGCCTCTTCCTCGCTCGATGGCCACGCTTGCGCAGAGGGATCAGTCCTGTGGCGTCTGTCTCGGTGGCGATCTCCGTGCCCGGCATCCCCAGGACAGGCACCATTATGACTCATTATGTAGCAAAATTGAAGGTGAACCCGGCGAAGACGGAGATCTTGTGGCTGGGCCGCCCGGGGGGTGGGGGGTGGGTACAGACCCAGTTGCCAACGTTCAACGGCGTGGCACTCCGCCCGCAACCGTCGGTAAAGAGCCTAGGGGTCCGGCTGGACTCCCAGCTGTCTATGGAGGCGCTGATTGCCTGCGCCTGCAAGACAGCGTTTTACCACCTGCGACAGGCAAAACGTCTGGCTCCCTACCTCTCCCGCTGCGACCTGGCCACGGTGATCCAAGCCACTCGAGGCTCGGTTACTGTAATGCGCTGTACATTGGTCTACCCTTGTCGGCGATCCGGAAACTCAAGCTGGTGCAGAACGCAGCAGCGCGCCTGCTCTCAGGAGCCCCAAGATCCACTCACGTGACTCCACTCTTGCGCGAGCTGCACTGGCTCCCAATTGAACTCCGGGTCACCTTCAAGGTGTTAGTTCTAACTTTCAAGGCCTTATATGGTTTGGGGCCAGTGTACCTGAGGGAGTGGCTTGCCCCTTACGTGCCCAGGAGATCGCTGCGCTCAGAGGGGCTCAACTTACTGGAGGTGCCTGGCATTAAGGTCTACAGGCTCTCTAGTACGCGGCAGAGGGCGTTCGCCGTGGCCGCGCCAACCTTGTGGAACACCCTCCCTGAGGAGATACGAGCCATCCGGAACCTGATGCCGTTCCGCAGAGCCGTTAAGACCTGGCTATTTAGACAGGCATTTGGCCCATAACCAGTGCCCGTCATCATCAGCACTCTGTCGTGCCACTGCCATCGCATTTCTGCTGTCTTCTTGCAGTTTTGCTGGGAATAGGGTTTAATTGGGGGTTTTAAATTGTTTTATTGCGTTTTTATGTGTTTTATCTGCTATTTTAATTATGTAAACCGCTCTGAGCTCCAGAGAGAGCGGTATATTAAATTGAACTAATGAATAAATAAATAAAATGACAGTTGTGAGGTAGCAACAAAAATAATGTTATGGTTGGTTGGGGGTCACAACAGCATGAGGGGTGGCAGCATTAGGAAGGTTGAGCACCACGGCTCCAGAGTCTGACATAAAGACAGTTCTGAAGTTTTCTCTGTTGCATCCGCCCCGATTCCCACCTGCCCACAGTCTGTGAACTGCAGTTTCAATCCCCCACAAAACAGATTGGCACTACCTTCCCCATCTATGCCCAGCCTCCCTACCCACCCCCCTTCTCTATGGCAGAAAGCCGAGCAGCCAGTCCCAGGCTGATACAGAGATCTCGACAGAAGCCTGTTACGAGCCTGTGTTTACTAGTTGCCAGAAGATGGGTCACGGTTCTTGCGCTGTCCTCTGGATTCGGAAGCAGTAGGCCCGAACATGAACTCTGCTCTTCTGGGGAGCTAGGAAGGGAGCTTGCCCACAGCGTCCGAACGCCCCTTGGCCTTGTGGACCGTGTGGCTGTCCTTTGCATTTCGGGGAGCGTAGTCAAGGCCTTTCGGTCGGAGGAGAAGCCTTGTGGGGCCGGGCAGAAAGGGCCGCCTGCTGCTGGGCTTCCTCCTTGGCGCCCGACCCTTCCTCAACAGCGTTGTTGTTGTCTCTGTGTTCCTCACTCAGATGCGGCCCGGGCCGATGTAGGCTGGGCGAGGAAGACTCTGACGTAGATATTGAAGGGTTTGATGAGGATGAGGATGGGAAGCCTAAGACTCCAGCCCCAGTGAGTATGGTCGGCTCCGCCTGGAGTGTGTGGGTCAGCTCCTGCTCTCGGGGCAGCACGGGGCCTTTCTTCGGAGCGAGGCTGGAATGATTATTATATTACTATGCAGGCCAGGCGCGTCCATTTCGGTAGAAAGGTGGTGAAAGGTGTCAGCGGACAGAGAGGGACCGTGTCCTCCGTGTGCTGGAATGCCTCCCTCCCCCCCCGTTGGCCTTCCTTCCGCCCTGACAGGAAAGCGGAAGAGACGGGGACCTGGCCGGGGCGAAGGTCTGGCCCAGCAGCCCCAGGCCAGCGTGCTTTACGAAAGATTTGCTCATGTCGATGGAGGGGGCGGCGGCGACGGCGACGCGACGAGGAGGCGACAACCCCCTTTCTCATGTAAGATTTCGTAGAACCAGATAGTCGGAAGAGGCCTTCAAAGGCCAACTAGTCCAGCCATGCAGAAAAGCACCCCTGACAGGTGCCTCCAAGGAAGTAGCTTCCACCACACTCCTGAGGCAGAGAGTTCCACTACTGAGCAGCTCTGGAATGACCAAGGGCCTGGAGAACAAGCCCTATGAGGAGTGGCTTAAAGAGCTGGACGTGTTTAGCCTGCATAAGAGAAGGCTGAGAGGAGACATGATGAGGGCCAGGGGTAAATACGTGAAAGGAAGTCATGGGGAGGAGGGAGGGGTGAGCTTCCTTTCTGCTGCCCTGGAGACTAGGACGCAATGGAGCCATGGCTTCAAACTACAAGAAAGGAGACATTAGGAAGAACTTCCTGGCTGTGAGAGCTGTTCAGCAGTGGAACTCTCTGCCCCGGTGTGTGGTGGAGGCTCCCTCATTGGAGACTTTTAAACAGAGGCTGGATGGCCATCTGTCGGGAATGCTTTGAATGTGATCTTCCTGCTTCTTGGCAGAATGGGGTTGGACTGGATGGAAAAGCACAAGTGGATACAAACACTAACAGACTGCAACCAGTCAGGAATAATTAACAATCAATCGTAGCCGAAATATGCATCACCCAAAGCGGTTGACTTGTTCAGATGTAATCAATTCAAGTATAAACCAATTGAATAGCCGAAATTTTAGTAATAGAGGTTACTCTGTTACCGAGGAGGAGTAGGCAATATGCAAGTGGGACCCACAACTCACACGGTCCCTTTCGTCCCAACAAACTGGTGTATTCCACGTAAGGAGTCGGGCAGTGAATATGGGCACGCCCGGCTGCAGTTTGTTGGG
>JARBWK010003376.1:0-12525 GCA_030556195.1 Anolis apletophallus | reverse complement strand
CGAAACAGCTAAAATACCATGATATATATTTTAAATTAATATTTTTTGAAATCTGCGAAACAGAGAGTCTGCAATAAGCGAACCGCGAAGTAGCAAGGGAACTGTATTCCTATTCTACTATTTGTTCTTTCCACCTTTTTGCCCAACCTATCATTTAACTCATTTTGCATATTGATCCCCTCCCCTCAAAAATGAGATTAGAGGTACCTATGTTGTTGCTTATGATGCTTGTTTTTTATTATTATTTATGATGATGTTGTTTTATGCTGCTTTATATTTTGCTGTTCCGTTTTTAACTGTATGTTGTCTCGGCATGGCCCTTCATGGCCCTTCAGGGGTAGAGAAATAAAAAAGTTCAACTTAAGCCGTCTGAGGGCTCGCACTAACTCTAAACTATCTAGTCCATGAGCTGCTTTTTGCTGACGATGCTGCCCTTGTCACCCATTCAGAAGCAGCCCTACAGCGCCTAACATCCTGCTTTGCAGCAGCTGCAGAGCTGTTTAGGCTGGAAGTCAGCCTGAAGAAAACGGAAGTCCTCTACCAGCCCGCACCACAGAAAGAACACCATCATCCCCACGTCAGCATAGGCGAATCTGTGCTTAAGTCTGTCCAGCAGTTCACCTACCTGGGAAGCATCATCTTTTCAGATGCCAAGATTGACAAAGAGATAGATCACAGATTATCAAAGGCATATAGTGCATTCGGAAGGCTTCACAAAAGAGTCTGGAGCAACAAGCACCTGAGGCAAAGCACCAAAATCAGTGTGTACAGAGCGATCACACTGTCTATTCTCCTCTATGGGTCTGAAACATGGGTCACCTATCGCCAACACCTATGACTCCTCGAACGCTTTCATCAGCGCTGTCTTCGCACAATCCTAAATATACACTGGACCGACTATGTGACGAATGTTGCTGTCCTTGAGCAAGCAGGGATCACCAGCATTGAGGCCATGCTATTGAGAACACAACTGCGCTGGGCAGGGCACGTCTCTAGGATGGAGGACCACCGCCTCCCAAAGATACTACTCTATGGTGAACTCGCCACGGGTCAGCGCAAGACAGGCGCTCCCAAAAAGAGATATAAGGACTCCCTGAAACAACATCTCAGGCTCGGCCAGATTGATCACCAACAATGGACCACCCTTGCCTCACATTGGGATGCATGGAGACGCACTATCCACAATGCTGCAGCCTCTTTCGAGAAGACACGCCGAATAGGTGTCGAAGAGAAACGACAACGCAGAAAGAACCGCAACTTGGAAACCACATCACCCAAGGAGACTTTCTGCTGTGCTTTCTGCAACCGAACTTGCCTATCTCAGATTGGCCTTTTTAGTCATCAACGCACTTGTAAAAAGCGTGGGATGAGTCCTTCCTAAGAATCTTCGTTCGCGAAGTAATGCCGAGAGAGAATAATAATTAATAATAATTAATAATAATTAATAATTATTAATAATAATAATAATTGTTAACACCAACTTTCTCCGACAGCTAAAAATGTTGTCAAACTGCATGAAACTCCAGTTAAAGTGCTACCAAATTGCATTCATTCTACATCCACACTGTTAATGCGACAAACCCCAAACTTTTTCCCTATCCCAACTTTCCCAGCCATACACAGAATTGAGAAATGCAATAGACAGCCTTGTCTCAAGCACAACTTACCCCAGACTTTGGAGGCGAAGAGGAGCAAGCTACAAATCCCAAGGAGAGTGGAGGAGGAGGAGAATGTGCCCATGCTTTGTCTGTTCAGAGGAGCGGCTGGGGGCAGAGTTGGGGGAAACTTTTCGGTGCGCCCCTGTCCCTGGGAGATGCTTGCGGGAGAGCTGGGAAACAGCTGTGTGCGCCCGCCCCACTCTCCCTCCTTCCCTCCCTGACTCAGGTCGCCAAGGCTTAGCAGGATCCGCCTCTTCCCTTTAGGAACTGCTCTGGTGGGGAGGAGAGCTGGAGTGACCGGCTCCTCCTGACCTTTAGGACACTTTCCAGCCCTCTCCCTCCTCTTCCCATTTTCCCACAGCCCCCTCTCTTGCCAGGGATGAGATGCAGTTTTAGATATTATCCTTTTCTTTCCAAAGTTCATGGAAAACAGCAGAAAAGGGGAGGCGCCTTCTCTGCTGAACAAGGAGACGCTGTATGTTGGCTGGAGTGAGTCTCTTGTCCAAACTCAGGCTGGCTCTAGATCAGTGTTTTTAAACCTTTCTTGAGCCGTGGCGCATTTTTTACATTTACAAAATCCTGGGGCACACCACCAACCAAAATGACACAAAATGACACTCTAACACAGTAATACATATAGTTAATATGTTTTTAAATGTATTTATACACTCAGTGTGAAACCTGGACCTGTTTCGATGAACACAACATAGATATCCTGTCAGGACTGGCAGAAAGACACAAACTTCCCACACAGAACTCCCATAACCAAGAGAAAATGTTATAAGTTTGGTGGGCATTGACCTTGGGTTTTGGAGTTGTAGTTCACCTATATCCAGAGAGCACTGTGGACTCAAACAATGTTGGATCAGGACCAAACTTGGCATGAATACCCAATATGCCCAAATGTGAACACAGATGGAGTTTGGGGGAAATAGCGTGAGCGTGTTCAGGAGGGGAGGGAGGAAGACGTGACCCTGCGCAGACTCACCGTAGAGCAAAGCGAGGCAAAGCGAGCAGAGCGAGGCTGGGAAGAAGGGAGCCTGAGTGGAGAAGAAAAAGTGTTCGGCAGGAGGGGGAAGAAAGGGTATTGGAGGTTCCAATTTCCCACGGCACACCTGATGATCGCTCACGGCACACTAGTGTGCCACGGCACACTGGTTGGGAAACACTGATCTAGATCATGGGTGCTCAGACTTTTTCAGCATGCGAGCTACTTATAAAACAACCAAGTCAAAATGATCTACCTACCCATATTTTGATAGAAGAAATAAGGGACATTTACGTGATTTTTTGCAAAAATAAGTGACACTTCATAAAATGCATCCAGACAAGACTTCCTTCTCCCACTCTGACATCATTCCACAGATATAAACAGGCGGAATGAAAGCAGACAGACCTTTAAGCTGCAAGGCCATTCAATGCTGATCAAAGCTGCTGTGCAGATGAACTCCTCGCAGTCGCAGATCTTAGGCTTTGGCAGAAAATGGCTGCGATTGTTGGCGATTGTTTGGCGATAGTTCGGCTACTCCTAATAGAGACCAGACTCTGATCAGCTCAATGGTGTGTGTGTGTATGTGTATATATGTATATATGTGTATATATATATACATATATCTATTATATAAAGGAGGTCCCGTCGTCGAACGACTGACAGAGACAGAGAAACCTTCCAAGGCAGAGACACCAAACTTGCCAACACAAATAGGCCTCAGGCAAGGAAGGTTTTTAGCAAAGAAACTTTCCCCCCAAAACCTAGAAGGCCCCCAAAACAATGATTAAAAAACTACATTTCCCAGCATCCTCTGCGGCAGCCAGCGAAACCCATTGGCCAACTTCAGTTACCATAGTAACGGTGGCCAAAGCCACTTAGAATGCTGAGTGATTTCAGTTGAGGGTTAAACTGCCACTGTCAAGATCTAGGAGGGAGACAAATAGGGCACCAGGGACACAGGCACCACTGACAAACACATACCCCCAGAATAACACAAAAGTAATACCTACACACAACACAATACGCACATAACACAACCTTGCATCTACTGCTCAACCCATTTGTATGCCATTCCTTCCACACAGGCATAAGCTGACCCAAAAGACAAGCCATGCCTCCTAAAAAGAACAGCATCGGATGACACACTCGCAACGCTACATACATCACACAAAAAAGGGCAGAACAAACGCCAGAACAGAAAGACACTGCACTACACTAGCTTTTGCCATCACCATAAACAAGGCTCAAGGACAAACACTACAAATCTGTGGCATACACCTTGACACAGAATGATTCTCCCACGGACAACTCTACGTAGCGTGCTCCAGAGTTGGGAAACCACAGAACCTCTACATCAACACAGCAGACGGAAAGACAAAAAACATTGTATATCCACAAGCTCTGCAGAACGCCAGGAACACCACACACCGACAACTCCACAGGACTTCAACATCCCAGTCACCAGAACAACCCACAACGACACAGCCATGACTCCACCAAGACCATAAGTAACATCAATTCCAACCCTTACATACTCAGACTTTCTCGCATCTCCTAAATAGGGCACAGCAACGCGTGCCAGGTACAGCTAGTATACAGTGTATATATATATATATATATATATAGAGAGAGAGAGAGAGAGAGAGAGAGAGAGAGAGAGAGAGAGTTAATTCATCGGTGGTACTTTCAGCTATATACCAACCTTGGTGCACAGTTCATTCTCCTTCTGCATCGTTCTATTCACTCACCTCCTCCCATCATTGGATGTTCCCAGCAATAGCGGAGCCTTTGCAACAGACACACACTGTTTGCCTCCGAGTTGATTGTAATACCATTTTGAATTCTTCTATTGCTCCTTGGGTGACCAAGTGGGGATCTATTGTATACTTACGTATATATGATTTATACAGTTACATTCCAACTAATTTCACGATCATCACGCTATTCTCAGTGCCTTGTTGTTGTCCTGCTTCGTGGCTCCAAATGCGCTCGCCCCCTCCTTCTCTCTGCTGCTCTCCTTCTTCTCCCCCCCCCCTCCTCAGGCCACGATGCAACGGCACTGAGGATGGAGGCGGGAGAGTCGTGTCAGGGGCAGCCTGAGGAAGCCCGGAGGAAGATGTGCCGCGCGCGGGGCAGAAACACCCCTCAGATCGATCAATTCCGTCTTTGCGATCGTCTGGTCAATTGCGATCGACCTAATAAGCACCCCTGATCTAGATTATCAAATCAGATAATCCACATTATCTGCTCTGATCTGGATTATATGAGTCTACACTGCCATTGAACCCAGAATATAATTTGGTGAGGCACCAGCACTTTTGGCAGAGAGGGCTGAATGCTCTGTAAAACTACAGCTTCCATAATTCCACAGCATTGAGCCATGGTGGTTAAAGTGATGTCAACAAACTGCATTACACATGGAGTGGCTTTCCCTCCCAACTCCTCTTATAATAAGGCAGTGTTCCCTCGCTACTTCACGGTTTACAGTCATACACAGAAGCTGGAAATACATTAACACAGATGGTACTGAATTTGGTATTTGATTATATATCTTTACATTTGAGGATCTTGTGTCTCTGTCACATTTGCTCTTCCAAGTCTTAGGGCCTCATCCCATGAGTTGTGGGAAGTGGGAAGGGATCCTCTTCTTGCCATAGTGTATTGGATATTATTTCCAGTCCCATCACACACACTTTCTTTTGAGCATTTCTACCAATACCACCCGTATTTTGAGATCGTGGAAGTCTGAAACCTCATGGTACTATAGAATACTTTACAGGAATGATAATGCCTATCTTTTTAATGTCTACCTATATAATGAGAAAAAATGTTATTAATTTATTATGAGAAAAAGGAATTACATTCTCAGTCTTAGAGTTTTAACTTTTGTCACCAATGTGAAATGATCACCAGTTGACGGTGTGCTCAAATTAAAGGCAGAATTAGGTTATAATAAATTGTTCTAGAACAGTGGTTCTCAACCTGGGGGTCCCCAGGTGTTTTGGCCCACAACTCCCAGAAACCCCAGCCAGTTTACCAGCTGTTAAGAATTCTGGGAGTTGAAGGCCAAAAATCTGGGGACCCCCAGGTTGAGAACCACTGTTCTAGAACTTTCTAGAAGTCCTGCCCTACTGCTTCCTATAATTTGTAATAATTTGTAATAAAAAGAGGAAAAAAGTATTAATAAGAAAATGCAATTTGGAAAACCAAGGAAGGACAAAATACAGTAACAGTAAAGTGGTGATATCTTGAAATTGCGCAATTCCTGTCAATTATATTAATTAAAAGAAATTACCGTAAAAGGATCATGCAACAGGATTTGGGGCGAGAATGGAGAATTGATGCTCATTTGGAGGCCACCCATAAGAGCGTCCATTCCTCAATGTCACTAAAACAATGTAACATTAGGGAATCTGACAGATCCCATTCCATGTGTAGATAACCACCTTCTGCTTTTTTTGCAAGCTCAGAAGATGATTTTCCTTGACTCCAGTTCTCCCGTTTCTACACATTTGTAGAACACTTCAGAGATGGAGTACTATGGATGACAGGCGGAAGTCGTTTTGCGTCATATGATGGGCTCCATCTGTAAAGTGTTTTAAAGGTGTGTAGAAACAGAGAGGAACTTTTATATGAAGAGGTCCCTAGGGTGCATTTATACTGTAGAATTAATGAGTTTGGTGCCCCTTTGACTGCCATGACTCAATGCTGTAGGATCATGGGAATTGGAGCCTTCTCTGGCAAACTGTCCAGGTGCTTCACTAAACTACAAATCCCAGGCTTCCATAGCATTACACCATGGCAGGTAAATAGTTAACAAACTGCAGGTGCATCCCTGGTCTTCTGATTTCTTAACTGTAGTCCCCATTTGGATTCCAGGACCCTTATTTGCTTAAGTGCAATATTCAATGCAGCTTATTAAATTAAGGGGCTGTGTTAACACGGCTAGCTGCAGAAAAACTTGCTGACTGGAAGGTTGGCAGTTTGAAGCCTTGGGTCGGGCGAGTTCCTGGCTGTCAGTCCTAGCTCCTGCCAACCTAGCAGTTCAAAAACATGTAATGCGAGTAGATCAATAGGTACAGCATTGGTGGGAAGGTAAATGGCGCCCATACAATCATAAACCACTAGGACTAAGCAAAGGTGTGTACTATATTTGAGTGAAAAACCATCAATAAATAATATATATCATAAATATAACACTTTATAAGTTTGCACAATACTTAGCAGACATTTAGAAACTGTATATACAAATTGTCGCAAAATCACACAATAATACACACTATGAAAGATAATATATCTGGTACTTAGCGTATTTGGGAAACCGCCATTGATACGAGTCCGCGATCCAGGTAATCCGGTTTAACTGGTAAACATTGTCTTTCCAAAAGCGGAGTTACGGAGGTCCGTCTCCACTATAGTCCGGATTAAGGATTGAGTTCGGCGCGGATCGAAAGATAGTGTTGGAATTAGAAATAATATCAAATCTCCTGAAATCTCCTGAAAAAGATCCTGAGTCTAATAATAAGTGTATTATTGTTGTTGTTGTTATGGTTCCAAGATGTACACAGTTTATGCTAAGGAGGTAATAAGTCATCCAGCTTTGAGGGATCAGGCCCAAATTATCCATAGTTTGCAAACAAGTCCAACTGTAAAGTTTTTATCAAAGAAACATAACTGATTGAAGAAAGTTTGGTGCTTGCAATTTAAGTAATCAAACAAAGATCACCCAAAACACCAGACATTAAGGAACTGAATACGTTGATAATTGGAAAGAAGGAAATATGCTACTTATGTAATTACAGTGTTCCCTCGCTACTTCGCGGTTCGCTTATTGCGGACTCACTGTTTTGCGGATTTCAAAAAATATTAATTTAAAATATATATCATGGTATTTTCGCTGTTTTGTGGGGTTTTGCCGCCGCCGCTCTCCAAAGCGCTTTCCCTCCTCAGTCCTCCCTCCCTCCTCCAGCCTTGAAGGGCCTTTCCTTCCTTTCCTTCACTTTATTTTAAGCTTTAAAAGACTTAAAATAGTGTATAATTATTTAAATAAATAGAGCATCCCTACATCGTGGTTTTTCACTTATTGCGGGAGGTCCTGGAAACTAACCCCAGCAATACCTGAGGGAACACTGTAGTTGCATCTTTTAATATGTTATGTACACTTGAAAGTTTTCTTTTCAGCTTCTCCTTTACTGCCCCCTTGTGTTCAGACCCAAGCTATACAGAAGACATTGGTGGGATATACAATGCCCAGGGCCTAGATGATAAAGGTAACAGATTCTCTGACTTTGAAGTTATGCACTCAGATTTGGTTGTTACTTGGAAAGGAGACCACCAAGGAAAATCAGGGGCTGTAGGTGCTACCACCTCTGAATGATGAAAATCTGGCTAAGAAAATCCATGTGATGACAAATGTTGACAACTGACTTGAAAGCCCCTTCTACACTGCTATATAAACCAGATTACCAAAGCATATAACCCAGATTAACTGATTTGAACTGGATTATATGAGTCCACACTGCCATATAACCCAGTTCAAAACAGATTTTATATGGCAGTGTAGAAGGGGCCATAGATAAAAGCTGATGCTATTACTACTTGCTTGCTATTCTGCAGGCAGACCTTATTGAATCTAGAATACTTCTATGGTACTTATAACATGGTCAAGGGCCATGGTTTTGAAGATACAGGAGACGTTTTGAAGATACAGGAGAAGAAGCAGGCTATGACGCTGTTTTAAATTCTTCCTTTTTTGTTTACTATGTTTTATGGACATGCAATTTCATAGCTGTGCAGCAAGTGTATGTTTATTTCCAGCTGCACGTCTGTGCAAAGTAGTTTAGGTAAAATAAATGACTGCCTTCTTGATCAGCAGTGAGGCTGGCTCATAGCAAAGAGTCTGGCTTCCTAATTAATGGTTCCCCTTTGAATACTAGTTCTGCTTTCTTACCCTTACTTTGATTTCCTTCTTTTTGTCCCCATTGTAGCACCCAGATCAAGAAAGTAGTTATATGAAGGAAGGAGGATGAGAGAAAGAAGGGCAGATAAGAACAGAAATAAATATGGGACAGAGACAAATATCTAAACCAGTGTTTCCCAACCAATGTGCCGCAAGCGATGATCAGGTGTACCGTGGGAAATTGGCACTCTTCCCCCTCCTAGCAGCTCTTTCTCCCTCTTTCCCTCCCCAAAGATCCTCCCCGAGGCAACGGAAGGGCTCCGCCGAATGCCAGGGCCAGGCCGAATGCCAGGGCCAGGCCCGCCTTGAGGAAGCCTTCAGGAGCCTCGACTCAGCATGGGTCCAGCTCCCACTCAGGGCTGCTTCAACCTCCCGACGCTCCCAGGTTCGCTCACTGCCCAATTCACCGACGTGGAGCTTCTGGCTTTGGCTGTTCTCGCGAGAAATCCAAGCCAATGCAAAAACGCCAACTCAATCACTTCCGCCCAGTGCTCTGCTTTTGTAGAGGGAGGAGGGAGGCAGCAAAAGAGGCCACACAGATCTATGAAACGTATAGAGTCTATACGTTTCATAGATTATTTTTTTTACTATTTTACTGGATTTTTCGAGAGTTGCCTTCCCCTCCCCCCAAAGGAACTGTTTATAACAGCTTCATGACATCCATAGTTAACTGGAAGCAGAAGTTTCACTCAGGGTGAGAATTTCACAAGGGTCTGGAGAACAAGCCCTATGAGGAGCGGCTTGAAGAGCTGGGCATGTTTAGCCTGAAGAAGAGAAGGCTGAGAGAAGACATAATAGCCATGTATAAGTATGTGAGAGGAAGTCATATATATGTTTCACACTGAGTGTATAAATACATTTTAGAAACATATTAACTATAGGTATTACTGTGTTAAGATTGCGTATTCTCGCGATACTTGCTCCGAACCCGGAGGTAGGTATTTTTTTTAAAAAAATTATTATTTATTTTATTTTTCAATTTTTATTTTTTATTAAAAAGCTTAGAGGGCCGTACGGAAGGGGCTGGGGGGCCGTATGCGGCCCCCGGGCTGCCGGTTGGACAGCCCTGGAATAGTGTATAACTACTAAAATAAGGTATAAATATCAAAATAAATAGGGTATCCCTACATCGCAGTTTTTCACTTATTGCGGGAGGTCCTGGAACCTAACCCCAGCAATAAGTGAGGGAACACTGTAGAGCAATTCTAACAGGATCATTACAGCTTAGCTTAAAAATATAGTAATTAAATATAGGAACTGATTGCTGGAATTTGTAGTTTGGCGAGGCACCAGCCACCTTTGACAGAGAAGGCTACAGACCTTGCAAAACTACAACTCTTGTTATTCTAAAGCAGTGTTTCCCAACCAGTGTGCCGAGGCACACTAGTGTGCCGTGAGCGATCATCAGGTGTACCGTGGGAAATTGGCACTCTTCCCCCTCCTCGCAGCTCTTTCTCCCTCTTTCCCTCCCCAAAGATCCTCCCCAAAGCCAACGCGAAAAGGCCAACTGAATCACTTCTGTCCAGTGCTCTGCTTTTGCAGAGGGAGGAGGGAGGCAGCAAAAGAGGCCACACAGATCTATGAAATGTATAGACTCTATATGTTTCATAGATCTGTGTGACCTTTTTCGTTTCTTCCCTCCGCAAAAGCAGAGCACTGGGCGGAAGTGATTGAGTCTGCGTTTTCGCGTTGGTTTGGATTTCTCGTGAGAACAGCCAAATCTGGAAGCTCCACGTCGGTGAATTGGGCAGTGTGCGAACCTGGGAGCATCGGGAGGCTGAAGCATTCACAGGTTTCCAAAAAACAAATTGAGCCTCTCTTCTTGGAAATGGTTTTTTTTAAACTATTTTACTGGACTGTTTTTAGAGTCCCCCCCCCCCCAGGAACTGTTTATAACAGCTTCATGGCATCCATAGTTAACTGGAAGCAAGTTTCACTCAGGGTGAAATTTCACAAGGGTCTGGAGAACAAGCCCTATGAAGAGCGGCTTGAAGAGCTGGGCATGTTTAGCCTGAAGAAGAGAAGGCTGAGAGAAGACATGATAGCCATGTATAAGTATGTGAGAGGAAGTCCATATATATCCTTTCATTGAAACAGGCCCAGGTTTCACACTGAGTGTATAAATACATTTTAAAACATATTAACTATATGTATTACTGGGTTAGAGCAGTGTTTCCCAACCTTTTTTGAGCCGTGGCACACTTTTTACATTTACAAAATCCTGGGGCACACCACCAACCAAAATGACGCAAAATAACACTCTAACACAGTAATATATATAGTTAATATGTTTTTTAAAATGTATTGATACACTCAGTGTGAAACCTGGGCTGTTTTGATGAACTCAACATAGATATTCTGGCAGGAAGGGCAGAAAGACACAAACTTCCCACACAGAACTCCCATAACCAAGAGAAAATACTATAAGAGTTTGGTGGGTATTGACCTTGAGTTTTGAAGTTGTAGTTCACTGTGGACTAAAACAATGTTGGATCAGGACCAAATTTGGCGTGAATACTCAATATGCCCAAATATGAACGCAGATGGAGTTCAGGGGAAATAGACCTTGACATTTGGGAGTTGTAGTTGCTGGGATGTATAATTCCCCTACAATCAAAGAGCATTCTGAACCGACCAATGATAGAACTGGCCCAAATATCCACAGATCCCCGAGGCAAGAGAGGAGGTCTCTACTTGGGGAAAGGGAGCCCTTCCCAATGCATGGAGAGGAGAGACCAAAGAACCTTGGTGGGAAGGGGTGTTTGTAATTTTGTGCCTTTATTTTAGGGTTTCTTAGGGTTATACTTCAACACACTAGACTTTCCCCCTCCCTCCTGGAGGTTCCAATTTCCCACGGCACACCTGATGATTGCTCACGGCACACTAGTGTGCCCCGTCACACTGGTTGGGAAACACTGCGTTAGAGTGTCATTTTCTGTCATTTTGGTTGGTGGTGTGCCCCAGGATTTTGTAAATGTAAAAATTGTGCCGCGGCTCAAAAAAAGTTGAAAAACACTGATCGACACACAGGCTTAACAAGAGCTTTAAAGCCTCAGATCATGATAATTATAATACTGTTACATTCAAAAATCTGCAACTTGTTGACACACAGAAGTCACAAAAATTGGAATTGCTGGCAGAATAAAAGTTGTTCTGTGCCTTAAAGATGTTTCCAATTTATTGCAATTTATTACAGGGTTTTCCTGTAAAGCTTTGTTTGCCTTCCTTTGAGACTGAGAGTGATATGAGACTGAACGAGGATGGGAACCTGTTTTCCAGAGTCATACGCCCCATCTACACCGCCATATAATCAAAATCATCTGTTTTGAGATGGATTATATTAGTCTGCACTGCCATATAATCTGTTTCAAAACAGATAATCTGGATGTTATATGGCAGTGCCCTTCTCTACCCCGAAAGGGACTCAGGGCGGACTATTTAACATCACTTTAACCACCGGCTCAATGGTAGTTTAACAATCAATTCAATGCTGTGGAATTATGGAAACTGTAGTTTTATCAAGTGTTTCACCCTCTTTGCCAAAGGTGCTGGTGCTTCACCAAATTATAATCCTACGATTCCATAGCATTGAGCAATTAAAGTGGTGCTAAACTGCATTAATTCTATCCTATGGTGAGAAGATTGTGAGATGCCACAGACTGTATTTGGGACCCTGGCTCCTACATACAAAACAGGTGATCTGCTCCTAATATTTGACCTTATATCTTGATTGGGAATGTGGGAGCAGAATTGTTGTAGAGTCTGGAACTATGTGGAAGAAATTGTCTGCATCACCACCAATATTCTCAAACATCCGATAAATTCACCACCTTTTATTCACTGGCTGAGCTTTGAGCTATCCATTTGCTACCATATTTGTGATAGCTCAATGACTTCTAATTGAATTAAATCACTCC
>JARBWK010003375.1:0-12528 GCA_030556195.1 Anolis apletophallus | reverse complement strand
TTTGTTTTTGTTTGTTTGGGGTTTTTTTGGCCTTTTTGCATCTTTGGATCTTGTGTTTTTTCCTGTGTACCCTGAAGTTCATGAACTATCTGTACTCTTTGGAAAACATTGTTTTGGACTATACTGTTTCTATCATTTGTATTGCTTTGCTTATATATATCAATAAACTACTTGTTGATTTTACTATACTGTTCTAGTGTTTAAGGACAGAAGTGTTCCTGCTTTGGGATACATCAGCGAGATGTTGAGAACTGCATTTCAAGGATGCCTGGATTATACTCATTCCTTCTCTATAACAAAAGAAATCTTCTCTATAACAAAATTAATCTTTTTTAATCTCAAAAGGTCAGTACCATAATTTAAAAATAGTACACCATTTAACAGAAAGCAGGAGAAGAAATAGATTTTCATAGCTGCAATATATTTCTGTTGTAATGCAAATTATTTCAGGATAGGTGGTTTGTCTTAACTGGAATTTAAGGCACATTAGATTTGCAAAAGATCAACTCCTGCTAACATGATTAGAGTTTGCTCTTCAAGACTGATCCCTATACAATGGGATTGTTTAAAAAATGGAGCAATCTTCGATCTTTGCAGATGTGTATGTTTTTTAACAGTAGCTGTTTCTTAGAATAAGAAAAAAAAGATTCTGATTATGAATTAAATAATTATCATTTTTTATGCCCTTGTAATAGCTAAAAGGCTGATATTGCAACATTGGAATGCTAAATGTCCACTTTGCATAATTCAATGGATGTACCCCTCTTATATCTCTGGCATTACTTCGCGAACGAAGATTCTTAGGAAGGACTCATTCCACGCTTTTTACAAGCACATTGATGACTAAAAAGGCCAATCTGAGATAGGCAAGTCCGGTTGCAGAAAGCACAGCAGAAAGTCTCCTTGGGTGATGTTTCCAAGTTGCGGTTGTTTCTGCGTTGTCGTTTCACTTTGAGACCCGTTTGGCGTGTCTTCTCGATTACACCTGCCGTTTCGTCCCTCGCCTATCGCTACAGGGCTTTTTTGGAAGCTGGATGTGTCCTTCGAGCCTGTGCAATGGATTTTTCTGGTGGAGCTCAGCGTGCACAGAACTGGCCTCATCCTTTAAACCAAAGGTTTGTCTGACAGGGCCTAGCAAGCTTGGGTGGTGGCAGCGAGGTCCTCAAGTCATAGGTTTGGTTTGAGTTTCCTTCTCTTAGATGGTTGACCTTACAGGGTTAGATGAGAACCATCTGCCCAGGTTTGAAATCAGAGTTTTCCTTCTCCTAGGATGGTTGCCAAAAGGCTAGAGAGCCCATCTTACCCATTGACGCTCTTTGTCAGACCCTTTGGTTGTGACCTGTCTGGCATGGGAGGCCCTACTGGTGGCTATTATGCCACCGCCAGCATAGCTCACAACTTCAGTAGGGTACGCAAGCCTCTCCCCCATGACAAGGGGGTGCCAACGGAGAGGACCCATCTTATAACTGTTTCAGCATTTGGATACATGGCCTGGGGATCTTATCAAGATATTTATCTGGAAATTTGTTGTACTTTATTGAAGGTTATACATATATCTTCTAACTCAGTGCTGTCCAACTTCTACTGGACCTAGGGCCGGACTTCCAGTCACTGAAGACCTGGGGGGCTGCTCTGCCCCGCCCCCGCCCCCCAGCTCCGCCCCCGGTCCCTCCTCCTAAAGTGTCACGCCAGCCTCAGAAGCGGCGATTTCGCTTCTGAGGCTGGCGTGACTTTTAGGAGGGAAGGCAAAGCCAAGGGGAGCCCTCCATGGCTTCTCCTTCCCTCCTAGTGTCACACCAGCCTCCCTGTTCTGCCTCTCCACCGGCGCCCTGATCAGGGCGCCGGTGGGAGAGACAGAACGGAGAAGCCGTGCCTAAAGAGGAGGAAGGCAAGCGCTTGCCTTCCTCCTCTTTAGGCACGCCTCCTCTCTACCTGGCTCCTCCTCCCTGCACCGCCCCTTGTCTCGAACTCGCAGCGGCGGCACGGAGAGAAGGACAGAGGGGGCGGTGCAGGGAGGAGGAGCTGGCTCACTTCCTCCTCCCTGCCGCGCCTCCCCTCCCCCCCGGCCGCCATTTAAAATTTTTTTAATTTTTTTTTTTAAATGGCGGCCGGGGGCATAGCTGGGGCCGGAGCCAACAGGCTGGGGGGCCATGTACGGCCCCAGGGCCGCCAGTTGGACAGCCCTGTTCTAACTGTTGGACTTTTATTTTCATTGTATGTGTTTTTCTTCCAGCAACTTTGGGGTTTCCCCCCTCTGATCTTTAGTCCCCTGCATATTTCTTTTATGCGACTGACATACTATACATTTTTCTTTTTGTAAACGAGTAAATCTTTGATCCTGACTTTTACCTTCTGGCAAGATTAGCACAGATACAACCATGACAACAAAATGATGACAGTAGGTTTAAAACTCATGAAATAGGGACTCTCCCTTTTGCATTCCTGCTGGTATTACAGGTTATCTCCATATTCTCGTATTACTCTTTCAGGTTTCTTGCAGATAATTTCAAATACAACATGCAAATATGGCAGGAAACTTCGATTTTTTTTCTTACTTGTTAAGATTCCTGATATAAAATGTCAGTCTAGTGAAAGAGATTTAGATTTAAATAAGCAAAGAACACCCTTTCCTCTCTGGGGAAATATCCTTGCTATTAGTTTGTTTAGCTGCTGGTAATAACTGGCTCAGCACAATAACCGGCTGCCTGGGTGCTGTCGGGCTTCACTGCCTCTCCACAGAGGCTGTGTTGCTTGATGGTTCGGGGAGGCAGTAATTATGGTTTTGTACCTCAGCTCAGCCCAGGTATTCTAGGCTCTGCCTGGAGCTCGGATTCCACACTACGAATAGCAAAGCTCAGTTAATTTTGCAGGAATTTTCTTTGAACACAGGATCCCAATTCTCATCTTTGTTGCTACCCAACAAAGTCAAAGCAAGAGTGAGACCAAAAGCTTGCTTAGGATCTTTGGGTGGAGAAATTCCCAGTGGGCTTCTCAGGCTCTACTATCAAACACTCTCAGCCACTTCGCTGTACTATCAGTATTCATCCCGCAGTCTTATTAAGCAAGCCACAACAGGCAAGCCACACAAGCAGATCAACTTTTGAAGCTTTCTAGGGCTTTCTAAGTGTATCCAAACAGTTCACAGTTAAAACTTTTAAGACTACATTAGCTATTTATTTATTTACAGTATTCATATTCCGCCCTTCTCACCCAGCAGGGATGCAGGGCGGATCACAATGCACATATACAGGCAAAAATTCAATGCCATAGACAAACAACATATAAAGACAGACAACGAGCTACACAATTGGTCGAGAGCTCACCCCGACCCGGGCAGGCCTCGAACTCATGACCTTCTGGTCAGTGGAGATCTTATGCAGCTGACTCCCAGCCAGCTGCGCCACAGTCCCTGTTGTGACCCAGCTATGGCAGCAATAAAGTCCAGGAGTAGAAAAGGATAACACATGTTTATTTAACAAGATATGGGAGTTGGTCTAACAAAAAATAGCCTTTCGTCGGCTGGAGAAAAACCCTCACTAAACCCAGGAATCCCTAAACCAAAAATGCCGAGGATAAAAGAACTTCAAAACAAATAGCAGACGTCCGTCTGTGGTATCCAGTAGAGGAATGTTCAAGAAGCGAAGTCAGTCACCGGTCCAAGGTCATCAGGTAGGAGAAAATCAATCAGGATAAGGAGGAGACGTCACCGGGTCGAACAGGAGAGTATTCACACGAGGATCAAGAGGCACACGGCAGTAGGAGTAGTCTGGAAAATCAGGAACAAGAAAACCAGGATACATGAGCTAGAACAATAATAACTCCTTGACCACCGCCGGGATCAAGCCAAATACTCATATTTCTTATAGGACTCTCAATCAGAGTCCTCGGAGACCCCACCCAGCTCCAAAGCATCAGCATTCCTATTCCCTGCAGCTGTTGCACCAGGCCCAGATCTCCACGCCAGCCAAAGCTCTTCTTGGCTTAAAGGGACCCCCTCAGCCTCAGAATGCGAAGACGGCCAGTCCCGGTCTGTCTGGAACCCCCGCAACGTGCTGGTCCCCGAGTCCGCATTACATACATCCTCACCTCCTGCACCAATGCCGAATCCAGATCGGTATCACTTTCCTCTGACTGCAATTCTGCATTCCCTGTGAAACCCTCAAAAGAGCCAGACTCAGAAGGCTCCCTAAGTAAATGCTGGATTTTCCTCCTTTGTTCATTGTCTTCATTAATGCTCGAGGCACTAGCCACCATCTTTACTCCAGCTGTAGGAGCCTGGTCATTCAGAGCCACGCCCCAAACTGAGCTATTGCTTGATGTTACTGCCTCCACACCTCCCTCCATGTTACTACCTGTAGCAACTAGAGGCTCATTCACAACAGTCCCGGTGCACACTAAACGAACTTCAGTAAAATTAAAGAATTCAGGGTCAACAATCTGCAGTTGAATATATTAAATATATTAAAATACATTAAATATTAAAATAGTTAAAAATATACATTAGAACTAGTTGCCAGATTAAAATCACCATATTAAAATTGTTGTCCAAAACAGTCCAAGTATAGTCCAATAAAATCTTGTCTTCCTAGTAAAACAACTAGTCTGTGAACGCTTGATCCCATAACCAGGATTTAAGTTTCTTCCGAAAGGTCAGAAGGGAGGGGCAGATCTAACCTCATTAGGGAGGGAGTTCCACAACCGAGGGGTCACCATGGAGAAGGCCCTGTTTCTCATCCCCAATGGCGATGGGACCGAGAGCAGGGCTTCCCTAGATAATCTTAAGGTCTTAGATGCTTCGTAGAGGGAGATACGTTTGGACAGGTACACTGGGCCGGAACAGTTTAGGGCTTTATAGTTTAACACCAGCACTTAGATAACTTGACCAATGCTGCTCCTCCGGAAGCCAGAAGCATGGTGGTCTTCCGTGTCAGGCCCCTTCTACACTACCATATAAAATCCAGATTATCTCCTTCGAACTGGGTTATGTTGAACTGGCAATGTTGAAGGGCCCTCAGAGCCATGGACAAATCTGTCACAGGTTTTAGTCTGAACATTAAAGGGTCTACACAAAGTGCTGAATATATTTTTTTGTGGGAAAGGGGAGTATTCAACAACTCAGGTAATTTTTAAAATCTGAACTAAAACCTGCAACGAACACACCATCCCATGGAGCACACCATGTTTTACTCTTTGTGGGACATCTATTTTGACATCTGAAAAACGGAAAGGTGACCAAAAGAGATTATAACATGTTTTGAATGCAATGTTCCTGCTTCTTGGCAGGGGGTTGGCGTGGGTGGCCCATGAGGTCTCTTCCAACTCAATGATTCTATGATTCAGAATTGGGAGAATCATTAATTCCTTTAGCTTCTACTGGTTTAGTAAGAGAGGACCACAGCTACCAGAATCCAGACAGGTTACATTCTTGATGTTGGCACCCCCTTGTCGCGGGGAGAGGCTTTGCGTACCCTAATGAAGTTGTGAGCTATGCTGGTGGTGGCATAATAACCACCAGAAGGGCCTCCCATGCCAGATAGGTCACAACCGAAGGGTCTGACAAAGACCGTCAATGGGTAGCATGGGCTCTTTAGCCTTTTGGCAACCATCCTAGGAGAAGGAAAACTCTGATTTCAAACCCGGGCAGATGGTGCTCGTCTAACCCTGTAAGGTCAACCATCTAGAGAAGGAAACACAAACCAAACCTACGACCTGAGGACCTCACTGCTACCGTCCAAGCTTGTTAGACCCTGGCAAATGAATCTTTGGTTTAAAGGATGAGGCCAGTTCTGTGCACGCTGCGCTCCACCAGAAAAATCCATTGCACAGGCTCGAAGGACACATCCAACCCCCTTAGTCATTAATGTACTTGTAGAAAGCGTGGGATGAGTCCTTCCTAAGAATCTTCAAATCTTCGTTCGCGAAGTAATGCCAGAGAGACATTATTGACGTCAACTACCAGAATGGGCTATGATGTCTTTGAAAGGTTTTGCCCAAAAAAGTAACTGTACAAAACAGTGGTAGCAATGGTAATTTAAAGATTTGCTGGATCCTCATAGCTTATGGTCATAACATTTACAGTGTTTGTGGTTTAAGAGCTATACCTAGTTGAAAATGTGTAAACTTTAACAATGTTTGACTTCAAGAGAGTCGTCATACCAGTTCCACTTTATAGAAGGCCTTATGAATAAGAAAGAGGTTTACTTTGTGATCCACAGCCAGATAAAATATCACTTGTACATTTCCTCCTGGCATTTTTGATAAAGAAAAATAGCTAAAGAGAAGTAGAGAGAGAAGGGCTCTCCAGCTCTCTTTTCCTGCTTTCTTCCAACTCCCATATAAACCGTTCCATATTCAATACTTTACTTCTTTTTATAACTCCTTTCAATAGTCCTCCTGCATTCAGGTCAGCCTGCTTTATATGTTGTGTGTGTGTGTATGTGGGTGTGTGGAATGGACTAGAATTAATTTTTCTGATTTAGTTTGAAGGTATTCATTACAAACATCACAATCATGGGTGGTTTGTGGACTTAGCTGGGGGAGGGTGCCACCCCTCCCGGCTATATCCATTTTGGCCTTGTCCTTTCGCACCTCCCCGCCTTTTCTTGCCATTTATGTGCCCCCAACAGTTGTAGGGCCCCACAAAGGCCATCTAATTCAACCTTCTGCTATGTAGAAGGACACAACTACAACACTTCTGAACAATGCCTGTCCAACCTCTCATTGACGAACTCCACAAGAGCGGTGGTTCTCAACCTGTCGATTCCCCAGGTGTTTTGGCCTACAACTCCTGGAAATCCCAGCCAGTTTACCAGTGTTAGGATTTCTGGGAGTTGAAGGCCAAAACATCTGGGGACCCACAGGTTGAGAACCACTGTTTAGATCATGTCTGAAATAACAAATTTAGAGGACAACAAGAGCCCTGAGGGGAAGGAGTTCCATAACTGGGTTGTCACAGTGATGAAAGTCCTCCTGCCCTATTTGGGGATATCATCACGTGAGCTTCCCCAACTGATCTTAAGTCCTGAATTGGTTGGGTTGGGATCAGATAGTCATAAGCTGTTAAAGCTTCAGATGTTAATGCTGACATAGTGAATTAGACCCGGTGGCTCATTGGCAATCAGTGATTTCAGAAGGGTTTCCGTAGCTTAAACTGTCTTCTCCATCCCAGCATACCAGCATGTAGGTTGCAATAAAAATGACACATCATGCTTGCTCAACACTAAAAGGGAATACATCAAAACTCAGGAACAGATAATTAACTCGTTCACGATGCAGTAAGCAATAAACTATTAGTGGGGCAATAATATCACATCCATCACAACTTGTCATCTCTCCAATTGCAAGGTATAATTTCCTGGAGCTTCCCTGAGAACAAGGTAGAATCCCCTCCAGTCTGAAAATTATCTTTCATATTGAAAAGGCCCGGGGCAGGAAAATAACATACAATTAAAAAGGCAACAGAAATCTCCATGTATTCTCATTAAAGGCCCCGTTCCTGTTTCCTTTGCAGAGGTAGGGCCCTTCCACACAGCCCTCTATCACAGAATATCAAGGCAGAAAAATCCCATAATATCTGCTTTGAACTGGGTTATCTGAGTCCACACTCAGATAATCTGGGATTTTCTGCTTTGATATTCTGGGATATAGGGCTGTGTGGAAGGGCCCATAGAGATAATGTTGGAGGACAGAACAAAGGCCTCTTAAAACACTAAGAGGTGAAATATACAGTATTGATGAGGCCTTCAAGAGTCCTAGGGGACATTATGTTCTGTACATTTCCTTCTATAGGGGCAGAGAAGGGTGTCTACTCCATCCAAGAGACACTTTACTCTCAAAAAACCTCATTATCAGAATGGCAAATTTCTCCACATGACTCTTCTGTCGGGGATGTTCAAGGGATATGTGTGATGGTGATAGTTGTAGGGATATCAACAATCCAGAGCTTACATGTGTTCTTGACATGTCCCTGGAATATGGCATAAAGCAGGGAACACTGTGGTTTGGGGCAAAAATAACTATGGAACCAATGGGATTTTTTCAGTTCATTTCCTTGTTCACATTTCTTGTGATTCCGGATGCATCTACCATGTAGGATTAATGTAGTTTGAAACCACTTTAATTGCCATGCCTCAAGCTATGTAATCGTGGAAGTTTTAGCTTTAGAAGACCCCAACATACATGAAAAATGTCAATAGAAAACATTATTATTTTTAACAATGGCACTTTGGACTTGCATTATATGTAGACCATATAACTGCATTATACAAGTCTACATATACAGGAAGTCCCCAAGTCATGAAAAAGTTATGAACTATAGGTTTCTTCTTAAGTTGAATTTGTATGTAAGTTGGAACAGGTACATAAGTGTAACTCCAGCCAAAAGTATATATTTTATACCTTTGGAGAGCATAAGGAAGAGTTTAGAAAAGGCAGAGGAACGAGAGACCAAATTGCCAATATCCGCTGGATAATGGGAAAGGGCAGGGAGTTTCAGAAAAACACCTATTTCTGTTTTACTGACTATTCTAAAGCCTTTGACTGTGTGGATCATAATGAATTGTGGCAAGTTCTTGGTGGTATGGGCATATCAAATCACCTTGTCTATCTCCTGAGGAATCTGTATAATGACCAAGTAGCTACAGTAAGACCTGACCATGGAACAACAGACTGGTTTAGGATGGGGAAAGGCATACGGCGGGGTTGTAGACTCTCACCCAAGCTATTCGACTTGTATGCAGAACACATCATGCAATGTGCGGGGCTTGATGAATGCAAGGCTGGGGTGTCGCCGTCTAGGGCTAGGCCTCACTTGATCTCCCTGAACAAACCACACAGCTTGAAGGTACAACACAGTTTTATTGTGCAGGAAAGGAGAAAGCGTGATGGCCAATACAATGCCTTAAAGAAGCAATCAGGAACAGCAGGTAATATAGCCCTGCGGCGGGGATTCCAAACCGGATGCACTGGAAGAGTCTCTGGGTAGATTCCCTCCGCTTCAGCAACTGGGCGGCTTGGGAAAGCAAGGGATGTTTAGCAACAAAGTCTTTAGCAGCAACAGGCTTGAGCAGGACGCACAGAGTTCAATGGACCAAGGCAGCCCGGTGGAAGGGGCGGAGGTAGCTTGGATCGGGCCGTTGGCGGCCGGCTCCTCAGAGTAACATTCTGTGATGGCAGGAGTTGATCCGGGATGCCCTCCTGCAATACGGGGCCCTCTCATATAGGATTCCCTTAGCCCGTCCCAGTGCGTCGAACATCAAGCCCAATGATTGATGAGAAACTATATGTTTATGGTTACCTCAGGTTCTTTAGAATGTTCCCCAATTAACAGGCACAGATGTTTCGGGGAGGATCGGTTTATGGATCCTCTGTAGCGCCAGGCCGAAAGGGAGTCTTGCTTTGGTAACCTTGAGTGCAGTTATCTGTGCATTCCGTGCCACTTTCACACGAGAATGCAGAGAAGCTTCAAAGGGGCCTGGGAAGCATCAAACTGACGGTTTAACCACTTCCTAGGCCGGATGGGCCTATGCAGGGCCGGGCAAATAGGCAGCCTGGAGTCCCTGTGGTGTGACATGGGGTTAAAATTGCTGGAAGAAACATTAACAACCTTCGATGTGCAGATGATACTACTTTGATGGCCAAAAGCGAGGAGGAGTGGAGGAGCCTTCTAACCAAGGTGAAAGAAGAAAGTGCAAAAGCTGGGTTGCAGCTAAACAAAAAAGACCCAAGATTATGGCAAGACTGATTGATAATTGGCAAACAGAGGGGGAAAACATGGAGACAGTGACAAACTTTGTATTTCTAGGTGCAAAGATTACTGCAGACGCAGAGTGCAGCCAGGAAATTAGAAGACGTTTACTTCTTGGGAGGAGAGCAATGTCCAATCTCAATAAAATAGGGAAGAGTAGAGACATCACACTGGCAACGAAGATTCGCATAGTCAAAGCAATGGTATTCCCCATAGTAATCTATAGATGAGAGCTGGACCATAGGGAAGGCTGAGTGAAGGAAGAGGGACACTTTTGAACTGTGATGCTGGAGGAAAATTATGAGAGTGCCTTGGACTGCGAGAAGATCCAACCAGTCCATACTTCGGGAAATAAACCCCGACTGCTCCTTGGAGGGAAGGATATTAGAGGCAAAGATGAAGTACTTTGGCTACATCATGAGAAGAAAGGAAAGCTGAGAGAAGACAATAATGCTGGGGGAAATGGAAGGAAAAAGGAAGAGGGGCCAACCAAGGGCAAGATGGTTTCCTTGAAGTGACTGGCTTGACTCTGAAGGATACAAAGTAAATGAGCAGGCTGGTCACAGTAGGCACAAAACAACAGTGTGTACTATACCAGATGGTATTAGACTGTATATGCTATTGCATGTGAGAAATAACACAACCCCCACAGGTAAGAAAATAATATATCTATTAGTGCATTAACACGTTCTAGTCACAACATGATATGGACAGTATGGATACAATACAGGAAAGCAAGACGCATCCAATCCGCCCCCCAATGTACTTGCAAGTGGATTATGGTGCTGAGCTCCGTTCCCAGTTGGATGGAAGGCGTGAGCTGCTTGGGTTCGGCGTGGGCCGGTCCGGCAAGGCGGGCGGCGCTTCCTGATGACGTGTGTGGGCGCCCGCGCTGGGCGTCGTAGACGTAATGGATGATGTGTAGACGTCCGCACGTAGGGGGCGTGGGGAGGCCTGGATAGGCGCGGTGACGTCAAGGGGGAAATCCCCAGTCGATCCGGCCTCCCCAAGGAAGACCCATAGTCTCCGGGTGCGACGGATTTCCCCCTTGACGTCACCGCGCCTATCCAGGCCTCCCCACGCCCTACGTGCGGACGTCTACACATCATCCATTACGTCTACGACGCCCAGCGGCGGGCGCCCACACATCATCAGGAAGTGCCGCCCGCCTTGCCGGACCGGCCTACGCCGAACCCGAGCAGCTCACGCCTTCCATCCAACTGGGAACGAGCTCAGCACCATAATCCACTTGCAAGTACATTGGGGCGGATTGGATGCGTCTTGCTTTCCCTGTATTGTATCCATACTGTCCATATCATGTTGTGACTAGAACGTGTTAATGCACTAATAGATATATTATTTTCTTACCTGTGGGGGTTGTGTTATTTCTCACATGCAATAGCATATACAGTCTAATACCATCTGGTATAGTACACACTGTTGTTTTGTGTTGACTCTGAAGGAGCCAGGGGAGATGATGGCCAATAGGGAGCTCTGGCGTGGGATGGTCCATGAGGTCACGAAGAGTTCAGAAGTGACTGAACAAATAAACAACAATAAGGAAGAGTTAACACACCTGTGGTACTTGTTTTGCTATCTTTTAAAAATAATCTTTATTGAGTTTTACAACATATAGGTTTAAAAGAGAACATATATACAGAATTAAAAGAAAAGAAAAAGACATGCCATATCCATCTTGTACTTGTTTTGCTATCTGTCCCCGTGTTCAGAAGATTTCACTTCACTTTCTGTTCCCCTGATAATTGAAATTTGGAAAAAATGGCTTGTTGTGGAAATAAGGACTGGTAATAAAGCTTTAATTGAGATGCCTTTTCCACGTTGTAAGAACTCTTCCAGGAGTGAATTTCCTTTCTGAGGGGTAGATTTCTCTCCCTTCCTGTTGTCTCACCCCTGTTCTTAACTATAAGTTGTTTGTAAGTTTGATGTTTGTAACCCATGGCCTGTTAGAAACTGCATTATATGGCAGTGTAAATGGGACCTGAGAGAATACCTTTCAAGTAATCTCCAAGTCTTTGAGCACAACTGCATAGTTAACTTCAGGCAAAGATGCTCATAGAATTGTGCTGTAGGGTCTACAAATGCCTAGATAAATGGCCTCTTTAGGTCAATATCTGTCAGAAGTTGACCACAGAGTCATGCCGGAAGACCTAGAGATTCCCACAGAGAACATATTAATCAAACCCACAAATGTAGAGGGTTGACTGTTCTCTTTCTTGGGTTAACAATGAGTTTCCTATCAGTTGGTAACTTCCATCAGAAAGTCCATAGTCCATAAACAACGTTTGAGCCATTTTCTCCTGGGACCCAAGGGTCCTGAGGAGTTTTTCTGAGGAGAAAATTACATGGGAAGGGGAGGATTGTGCCAAATGAATTTTCTGTGCAGAAAACTCTAGCCAAGATCTTAGAGCAAGGGTCCTCAAACTTTTTAAACAGAGGGCCAGGTCACAGTCCCTCAAACTGCTGGAGGGCTGGATTAGAATTCGGAAAAAAAACATGAATAAATTCCTATGCACACTGCACATATTTTATTTGTAGTGCAAAAAAACTCCTTAAAAACAATACAATAATTAAAATGAAGAACAATTTTAGCAAATATAAACGTATTAGTATTTCAATGGGAAGTGTGGGCCTGCTTTTGGCTGCTGAGAGATGATTGTTGTGTGCTTTCAAGTTGTTTCAGAGTTAGGTTGTGTAATGATGTTGATTATTTGTGTGTAAATGTTGTGTGACATGTGTTAAAATGTATGTTGTTTTGAATGTTC
>JARBWK010003374.1:0-12536 GCA_030556195.1 Anolis apletophallus | reverse complement strand
GAGCAAGAGGCTCATGACGGAGGCGCTGCTGGCGACGTAGTCCAGGGCCAACCACAAGTCACAGGCCAAGGAGCCCATAACCCACTGGCCCATGACGACGATAGGTTGTGTACAGGTTCATGGGAGATAGTGCCGATGATGAGGTCGGGCGGCAGCTAAGCTGAGCAAGAAGTAGTTGTTGACGGTCTTCAGCTCCCCGGTTGACCTTGAAGGAGATCATCACCAGAAGGTTCCCACCACAGTGACCAAGGAGAGGATCCCGGTGATTAAAACGATCAGCGCTATCTCCCATAAGGAGTAGCCACCTCCCGAGGAAGGCATTGTAGGTTCCTGGGTGTGATTGGGAGACGGCGGGAAAGTGGAGAAGTTCATAATCTCAGTGCGAGGCATCTTCTGCGTGCCAGCATCCAAGAAGGTGCTCCAGAAAGACGGCCAAAGGCTTCAACTAAAAGGGGAGGAATGGAAACAAAAGTGAGCTATGAGAGAAGAATGTAAATAGATCACATCAGCAATCTAGTATCTAATGAAACTTATTTATTATTTATTTATTATTCGGGCTTCTATGCCGCCGACTCCCTGAGGCTCGCGGCGGCTTACAGGAGCCGAAGGGCACAGTAAAATACAGGCAATAAGCAGTTAAAAACAATTAAAAACAACAGCAGTACAGTAATTAATAACACAGTTAACACAATGAACAGCACATCATCCTCAGAAGAACGAATAGATGGCGGGGCATGGGCAGGACTGACTCACCAAAGGCCTGCTTAAACAGGTATGTTTTACAGGCCCGTCTAAACGGGAGCAAGTCCTTCATAGCCCGAGTTCGGCCGGGAGTGCGTTCCACAGCGTAGGTGCTATGACAGAGAACGCCATCCGGCGGGTAGCAGTAGCCTTGCGAGTTTAGCTGAAGGTATCTCCAGGAGATTGGAGTCCTCAGACCGAAGTGATCTCGGAGGGCAATATGGGGTGAGACGGTCCCTCAAATACGCTGGCCCCAGGCCGTGTAAGGCCTTAAAGGTGAGGACCAACACTTTGAAGGTGATCCGGTGCTCAATTGGCAGCCAGTGCAGATCCTGCAAAACAGGTGTTATGTGGGCGCCAGCTGGCGTGCCAGACAGGAGCCGGGCGGCAGTGTTCTGCACTAGCCTGAGCTTCCGGGTCACCGACCGGAACTTAGGTTCTCAAATAATGATTTCTAAAAACTCAACTGAAATAAGCCCTACCTCCAGAGGCAGAAATCCGATTGTTCTCTCTCTCTTTCAGTCTTCATTACTCTAAAACAGTGTTGGTCAACCTGAGGGTCGGAAACCCTAGGGGGGTCACAAGGGGGGTGTCAGAAGGGTCGCCAAGACCATCAGAAAACAAAGTATTTTCTGTTGGTCATGGGGCTTCTGTGTGGGAAATCTGGCCTAATTCTATCATTGGTGGGGCGTTCAGAATGCGCTTTGATTGCAGGTGAACTATTATTTATTCATTTATTCAGTTTTATATTCCGCTCCTCCCTGCAGGCTCGGGGCGGATCACAACACACAATAAAAACACAGAGTGTAACAATGATAAAATAACGGAGTTACAATTTCCTAAAATTCAGGCATAAGCATAAGCATGCCTCTACATTTTAGATTTAACTAAAAACTTTAACTAAAAGCAAGCCTAAAAGAGCGGTCTTGCACGCCTTCCGAAAAGGGACGAGTTCTGAAATCGCACAGTATGGCCCGGAGTGCGTTCCATAGCACGGGGCCGCAACAGAGAAGGCTCGCTGTCTCAGAGTGGACAGATGGCAGGAGCGGATCGATGGAATGGCCAACAGGTTGCGCTCTTCCAAGCGTAGTGATCTCAGGGGAGCATACAGGGTAAGGCGGTCCCTCAGGTCAGTGTTTCCCAACATTTTTTGAGCCGCGGCACACTTTAAAACATTAAAAATATCCAGGGGCACACCACCAACCAAAATGACACAAAATGACACTCTAACACAGTAAAGACGGCTGGGGGTTGGTGGCCTGCTGGGAGCAGCTGCTGGGAGTGCCGGGCCGGGGAGGGGCGGAGCCAGGCCGTGCCATGCCCTGCCCCCTCCCCCTGGCTTCCGCTCTCCCACAGCTTCTCCAGCCTTGAGGGGGCAGTGCCAAGCCAGCGGTGCCAGAGCCAGCACAATGCTGGCTTGGCACTGTCCCCTCAAGGCTGGAGCAGCTGCTGGGAGTGCCGAAGCCGGGGGAGGGGGCAGAGCCAGGCCGCGCCATGCCCCGCCCCTTCCCCCAGCTTCAGCTCTCCTACAGAGGAGGAGCATGAGCGGTGGACAGGCTTCAGTGGGCGGGGCTCCTCCACACGGCTTCAGCGAGCGAGGGGGTGAGAGTCATGGTGGGAGTCATGGCGGATTGGAGGCTGGCTGGGAAAATGGCCGAAGGAGGCGGTGCCCCGGCCCTTTCTTCTTTTTCTTCGCCACCGCCTGGCCCTCCCTCCTCCTCCCCCAAGCAGCAGGAGTTCGGCAGGAGGGGGGAGGAAGGGGGGCAGAGAGCTTTTCTCGTGGCACAGCAGGAGGTCTGTCACGGCACACTAGTGTGCCACGGCACACTGGTTGAGAAAGACTGCCTCAGGTACACGGCCCTAGACCGTGTAAGGCCTTAAAGGTAAGAACCAACACCTTGAAGGCAATTCAGTACTCTATGGGAAGCCAGTGCAGTTGCCGTAAAATGGGAGTGATGTGCTCCCTCACTGGTGCTCCCACCAGCAAGCGAGCAGCGGCATTCTGCACCAGCTTGAGTTTCCGGATTGTCGACAAGGGAAGGCCAACGTAGAGGGCGTTACAGTAGTCCAACCTCGAGATGACCGTCGCTTGGATCACCGTGGCCAGGTCGTCCCTGGACAGGTAGGGTGCCAGTCGCCTAGCCTGTCGTAGGTGGAAAAACGATGTTTTGCTAACCATGGAGACCTGGGTCTCCATGGATAGCAAAGGGTCCAATTGGACACCCAAGCTCTTTACAAGGGATGACGGGTTAAGTTGCTCGCCATCCAGGGTAGGCAATCGGCACTCATCCAGCCCAGGGTGACCGGGCCACAAAATCTCCGTCTTCGACAGATTCACCTTCAGCCGGCTGGCACGCAGCCATCCAGTCACGGCTTCAAGGCATTGATGGAAACAATCAGGTACGGTATCCGGCCTGCCGTCCATTCTCAGCAGAAGCTACAAATCCCAGCAACTACAACTCCGAAATGTCAAGGTCTATTTTCTCCAAACTCCACCAGTGTTCACATTTGACCATATTGAGTATTTGTGCCAAGTTTGGTCCGGACCCATTATTGTTTAAGTCAGGGTTGCCCAGGAAGTCGATCGCGATCGACCAGTCGATCCCGGGACCGAAGGAGGTCGATCCCAGCCAGATGGGGCACTTCTCAGAGGGGGTGCCGGGAGCTCCAAAGCCAGAGGGGAGGGGAAGGGGCTTGGCACGGCCTGGCTCCGCCCCCTCTGACCAAGCCCCACCCCCGCCCCTCCCCTCTCCAGCCTTGAGGAGGTAGGTAGATCTTTCTGACTTTGTTTTCATATAAGTAGCTCGTATGCTGAAAATGTGTGGGCACCCCTGGTTTAAGTCCATAGGGATCTCTGGATGTAGGTGAACTACAACTCCCAAATTCAAGGTCAATGCCCACCAAACCCTTCCAATATTTTATGTTGGTCGTGAAGTTTTGTGTGCCAAGTTTGGTTCAGTTCTATCATTGGTGGGGTTCAGAATGCTCTTTGATTGTAGGCGAACTATAAATCCCAGCAACTACAACTCCCAAATGTCAAGGTCTATTTTCTCCCAACTCCATCTGTGTTCACATTTGGGCATATTGAGTATCCATGCCAAGTTTGGTCCAGATCCATTATTATTTGAGTCCACAGTGCTCTCTGTAGGTGAACTACAAACTCAAGGTCAATGCTCTTCAAAGCTTTCCAGGATTTTCTGTGAGTCATGGAAGTTCTGTGTGCCAAGTTTGGTTCAATTCCTTCACTGGTGGAGTTCAGAATGCTCTTTCATTGAAGGTGAACTATGAATCCAAGCAACTACAAGTCCCAAATGACAAAATCAATACCCTCCCCAACCCCACCAGTACTCAAATTTGGGTGTATCGGATATTTGTGCCAAATTTGGTCCAATGAATGACAATACATCCTGCATATCAGATATTTATATTGCGACTCATAACAGTAGCAAAATTATGAAGTAGCAATGAAAATAATGTTATGTTTGGGGGTCACCACAACATGAGGAACTGTATTAAGGGTCGTGGCGTTAGGAAGGTTGAGAAACACCGCTCTAAAAGATCTTTCTGCTTGGCTTGAAAGCCTCCGCTCCTTTTCTGTTATTCCATTTCGTTTCTCCGCCATTTAGGGAGAATTGAATTAGCCCGACTTGGTAAAATAGCACAATCTCCCACCGTTCCTTCTTCAATTGTTCCGTGTTTGTCATTGTGTCAATA
Organism: Anolis apletophallus; assembly: GCA_030556195.1. NCBI lineage: Eukaryota > Metazoa > Chordata > Lepidosauria > Squamata > Anolidae > Anolis > Anolis apletophallus. The sequence goes on along the minus strand of JARBWK010003374.1, from coordinate 8,081 downwards.
TTAAAACTCACGTGTTCAAACATGGCCTTACCTCAGAGTCACCTTGAACGGTAACAAGGTTTCTATGTTCCCAAAGTCACAGAGAGCCTGTATTGTAGCACATTGGTGGGAACCGAATGATCTCTCTTTCTGCCTCTTTTACTTTCTCTTGGATTTTTAAACCTTCAGATCGTTGGGGTTGCCCATACCTTTCTATTACCTATCTATGGGTCTAAAACAGTGGTTCTCAACCTCCCTAATGCCGCGACCCCTTAATACAGTTCCTCATGTTGTGGTGACCCCCAACCATAAAATTGTTTTTGTTGCTACTTCATAACTGTAAATTTGCTACTGTTAGGAATCATCATGTAAATATCTGATATGCAGGATGCATTTTCATTCACTGGACCCAATTTGGCACAAATACGCGGGATTTATAGTTCACCTACCAACAAAGATAATTCTGAACTCCACCAATGATGGAATTGAACCAAACTTGGCTCACAGAACTTCCATGACCAACAGAAAATGCTGGAGGGGTTTGATGGGCAATGACCTTGAATTTGGGAGCTGTAGTTCATCTACATCCAGAGAGCACTGTGGACTCAAGCAATGATGGATCTGGGCCAAACTTGGCATGAATACTCAACATGCCTAAATGTGAACACTGGTGGGGTTTGGGGAAAATAGGCCTTGACATTTGGGAGTTGTAGTTGCTGCGATTTATAGTTCACCTACAATCAAAGAGCATTCTGGACCCCACTAGTGAAAGAATTGGGCCAAACTTCCCACACAGAAACCCTGTGAGCAATTGAAAATACTGTGTTTTCTGATGGTCTTTTGTGACCCCTCTGACACTCTCTTGCGACCCCCCCAGGGGTCCCGACCCCCAGGTTGAGAAACACTGCTCTAAAAGCTGTGTCAGGAGCGACTTGAGAAACTGCAAGTCGCTTCTGGTGTGAGAGAATTGGCCATCTGCAAGGACGTTACCCAGGAGGACGCCCGGATATTTTACCATCCTATGGGAGGTTTTTCTCATGTCTCCACATGAGAAGCTGGAGTTGACAGGTGGGAACTCACTCCGCTCCCCAGATTTGAATCAACGACCTTTTGGTCAGCAACGACCTGCTGGCACAAGGGTTTAACCCATTGCACCACTGGAGGCTCCTAAGAAAGCTGATAGGAAGAGACTAGGAAAGGCTGATAGGACTCCAAATATAAAACACACACGTGGGTACTTGTCCCAGGTATAACAACACACAACAAGCGGAGCAAAGCTGCTAGGATAAATGCATAAAAGAAAAAGTATCGGTAGTGGAACATATATACCGCAATAGGTGACGGCTGCTATCCCCCACTGGGCCAGGCACCACAACTGGAGGACTGGCGGGGTCCCCCCGTGCCGCTCACAGAGGCGAACCTCTAATGAGCCAGGCCTGAATTCCCCAAATCAAAATATTGCCCACATTGGAATACTGAATGAGCACTCCCCGGTGGAGAAAGGCAGGCTGAAAAATGCAACACAAGTCTAATAAAGATGATGCGTGAAAACAAGGTCCAAATACCGTCCTCAAATCCAAGCGCCAGCACTGATATAGTGTGAAGTCTCGCGGGTGTGAGCCGGATCGACCCGGGCGGCGTAGGTGCGGAGAAGCCGGTCCCATGCTGTCGGCGGAACGCACACCCGCCCGACCGCGTCCTGAGCCGATGACGGGATTGCAGTCAGCCGTCCCTCCACAAATGACGCGGAAGGTAAACAGAGCGTGGTCTGATGACGTAGTCTGTGTCGGCCGTCCCCCGTTGATGACGTTGATGACGTGGGGCGTGGAGTGATGACGAAGGGTAGCCCATGGGTGGCGTCTGGCGTGTCCCTGTAATGGTGCGTAATGACGGACCCGGAACAATTCAGCTGTGTTATCGCTGAATTAAAGTGCCAATGCACACAAACGTGCACGCCAGGTGTGTATGTCGTTTCAAACAGATGTCCTCCCAGGGAATGCGGGAACCAAAGGGCTGGGGGTAAGACCTGGGCCCCGTCAGGACTATATCCCAACCTGGGCGCTGGGCTGGGAGACCCACGATGTCCTGATGTGAGCCCGGGGAGCAATGGGCAGACGCAGGAACAATTCAAATGAAGTGGATCTTGGTACTAACCGACACAAAAATATCCAAAATAGTTTATTGGGCTCACAGAGCCATGCTGTGAATCCCTGGCGGTTCCAAATGCGCATTGCATTGATTGATTGATTGATGGAAGTTTCCAGTGGGACCTTGAATCAACGGGTGGACAGATGGAATACAGTCTTGTCGAAAGCCATCGACCAAATAGCCCCCAGACGCCTGATCCGGCCACGAAGAGTCCATTCTCCATGGTTCACGGACGACCTGCGACTGCTGAAGCAAAGGCGGAAGCAGCTGGAGAGCGCGTGGCGTCGGAAACCAACTCAGACGTCGAGATCAGCCTTCAGAGATATGCGCAGGTCATATGAACGGGCGGTCAAAGAAGCCAAGAAGACCTATAACTCCTCCTTAATAGCGGCGGCAAGATTGCGCCCAGCACAGATCTTTAAGATCGTCCGAGACCTAGCTATGCCCAACTCACTGCCGAGGGACAATGAAAATTCAGCTATCTCAGCGGAAGAATTTCAAGTTTTCTTCACTGAGAAAATAATTGCCCTTAAGCGTGATTTACCCTCTATACCTGAGGAGAGGAGCGGGATGGGTAAGAACCCAGCTCCATCGCCTAGCTTGAAACACGACCAGGTCAAGGCCCTGAATTCAGAGGAGTTTAATCAAATCTTGACCGCAGCAAGGGCAACCACTTGCTCTACAGACCCGTGCCCGTCCCATCTGATTAAGTCCTGTGCGGGGAGCCTCCTGGCCACTCTGACAGGGTTGATAAATCATTGGTGAAACACTGGAAAGTGACTAATGAAACAACTCAATATATAACATACATGCAATGCCCGTGTGGGCGAGGTCAGTACATGACACAGTAGTAATAGTAAAGAGAAATCCCTACGGGTTCCCCATGTCACTGAGACAGGCCCCAGCAAGCGCAGGACCGCCCCAACCCTTAGGGCGGGTGAAACCCCGTGGGGGAGAGCCCTAAATGGACCAAATGGAGGCTACACCTCAATAAATCATCCAAATGATAAAAATACCGTGCACAGAGAGGGAAAGTCCCCAGTCCCGAAGCTGCCCTGCAGCTCCCGATGATGTTACAAAGTAATGGAGATGAGCCGTGGATGAGCGGCGGCGGCGCGGTTCAACAGAGTTCGCCCGCGCATCGACCCAGCCGCTGGAGTGGCGCAGTGTCCAGCCTGTTGGCGAGCCCGTGGAGGCGGCCGCAAGACGGACGAGCCCCAGTTGTCAGGTCCGGAGATGCTGGAAGGTGTCCTGGAAAAGGGACGCTGGCGGCAGGGAATCCCTGGAAAGGGCGGGGCTACGCCGCGGGAGCGCGGCCCCGGCTGATGACGTGCAGGGCTCCCAGGTGTGCCACGCGTGCAAGCAATGCGGATGTCAACAACGGCCAATGCTGATGACGTCGGAGGGCTCCCGGATGGAAGGCACCTAAGGGGAATCCCGGGAACCAAGCTGAATAGCTTTTTAAGGTTCCAGCAGCATATATGCTTAAAAAGCTCCAATGCACAAAAGCCAGATGAATCCAAATATGGGCTAGGCTGGGGGCTGGCCGCTCCATAGCCGTCCAAACAACGCCAACGGGGGAAGTAGGTGATCAAGGGTACCAAATCCGTTTCGCAGATAAATGTCCACTGCTTCTTCAGGGCGTGGCAGTACAAAGAATATTAATGGTGCTGTAATGGAGCATAATACAAATCCTAAGGGCAAATGCAATACAGGTGACATTAGTACAATGAAGTGAAATAAACAAGAACTAGCATTACTGCGTGATTACAATCAATGGACCATCAATCAATTACAGAGTAAGATACTCACCAATAATCAACGCATCAAGGATATCAATAATAGTGGACAGATTCCACCAAGGTCAATGGTGACCCAGAGGTGAGTCTGAGGCCTCACCAGGGGAACTATATACCTGAACACAGAAAGGGAGGAGGAGGAAGGCAAGGGTGGAGCCATCCACCCACCGGGCTGGAAACAGGTTTACACCACTAAGGTTTGTATTGATAATGCCTCGTTGAGGCCAGCTGGTGTCTCTGAGGATAATAATATAATCCATTTGGTTTCAGCTCTTAAAAGGGCAGTGTGATTATCCCCATACTCTCGAGTAGTAACTTTTTCAAGTCCCATGCATTTAAATGAATTGTATGGATGTTTATGTTCTGCGAAGTGTCTATACAGGATGGAATCCAAGGCACCGCTCTTAATCCTCGAGCGGTGTTCGCACATTCTCACACGTAGTTGTCTGCTGGTCTGGCCCACATAAACCATTGGGCATGGGCGGATCCGCAGAGGGGGAGGTCCGTGTTTGACCTGACAGAAAGAGAGCTCTGACTAGTGAGGGTCCAACTTAACGCAGCAGCACTCTCCGAGTATATTAGGGGAGCCATGATACCTAGGGGCATGAGGGTGAATCTTCCACCGGGCATATATCTTGATGACACACAGTTCCAATCCACCTGGTATAAGATCCTGGACAATTGTTCCAGGGATCTAATGACTCTTATAGTCCAGAGAACCACGGTGGAGGCACAGGAACTAACAGACGAGATCCAGGATATTAAACAGCAGCTTGGCGCCCTCTTGAAACCAGTTGATATAGAAGGCATTCAACAACAAGTAAACAAATCCTGAGGCACCCCTTTCACTTCATCATTAACCCTTCTCTTCACATTAGGGGCACACTGCACCGTCCCTGCCTTCCAATCAATTTTGGGGTTCACTTTTTCCAACCAAGGCATACCTAAAACTACTTCATGCCCTTTTATGGGAGCCATAACAAAGTCGATGCTCCCCTCCCATGGTCCTACACGCCCTTTCAACCCTTTCATCCCTGCAGAGAAAGGTCCACCCTCAATAGTCGTCCCATCCAATTGCTTAAAGGTAACTGGAGTCTCTAACGGTTCAGTCTCACCACCTAACTCTTCCACTAACTGAGGTGACATGATATTTTCAGAACACCCACAGTCTACTAAAGCCTTTTTCTTCACCACAAGATCACCCTTAATCAATCCCAAAGTACATTGTATGTTATTCCTCACCCCAACTTTCACACTTTCAACATTGTCCACCACAACAGCCTTAGCTGCTGCCACTTTCACTGCCGGCTTCTGTTGGCATTGATAAGCAAAATGCCCGGGTTGATTACAAGTATAACACCGAACTCGATTCAGCATCGGCTTCCTGCTAACACTGGAACGGTTGTCGCCAACAGACTTAGCCTCCATCCCTCTAGGCCGGCTCTCTTTCCATGCACGACCACCGCCTCTTGACCTCATCGGTTGAGCCTGCCGCCTCCGCACCTGGGCCAGGATTCCCTCTACGCGTTGCCAATTGGATCCATCCGTCAATATCTCCTGGATCATCACGGTGAAGGCACCACTCCAAAACCTCCCGGCGCAAACCGTCCTTGAACATCTCTAACAAGGTGGCTTGGGACCATTCTGCCACCTTCCCTGCAAGTCCCATAAATTCTTCGGCATATTCGGTCACCGACTTGGTACCTTGGGTCAGGCACCGCAACGCCTCCTTCGCTTTGATCCTCTCAAGGGGATCCCGAAACCTGTTCCTGATGGCACACAGGAACCTCCTCACCGATCCAAGGCAGGGATCCTGGACGATCGTGGCACTGTACATACCACTCAGCAGCACGACCTTTGAACACAGCACCAACAGCTCTTACTTGGCTTCTTTCACTGGGATACAAATGTCCATAATCTTCCATATGGTCTTGTACTGCTGCAATAAAAAAGGCAACCTTGGATGCTTCCCCATCGAATTCTACTCGTAACGGCTCCTTTTTCATTCGGCCTCCAAATTCCTGGGAAGCCATTCCTTGCCCTGGCAAATTTCTAGGTCTCGCAATACCTCTCCCCATTCCAGCTGATGGGACTCTTGTAACAGGCTTTGGACTCCTCAAGCCATCCTCTCCCATCATCCTCACGGAGATCTAGGACGCTGAAACAGGACTTCCCGACCTCGGTTTTGGTTCCTCACTCCCGAAGAAGATCTAGGACGCCCCCGAGCCACCATCCATCCAGGAATGATAGGTAAAATCTCCACCTCCTGGAGCCTGCCACATTGACTCTCTCTGGTCCTTCTCATCCAACCTCTGGGACAACCGGTTCATCGTCTGCACCACTGCTTCTATTTGACAGCTTAACACATCAAATTTTGACGGTGATTCCGGTTCGGGGGTCTCACTACCTCCTCCCGTTGCCAGGTCCGCCTTACCAACCTTGGCACGTTTCTCCAGATCCCACTGGATCCCTCCAGACGAGCACCTTGGTACTCCACCGCCTGGTCTTCCAAGCGAGCGCCGACGCTCCACCGCTCGGACAGTGCTCCTGCGCCTTCCGTCTGCCAGGCTCCCTCTCTCCTCCGCCTGCATCTCGTCCACCTGGGCTTGCCAGAGCTGCTCCCCTTCACGGAGCCTCTTCTCTTGAGCCATCCACTCCCGGGATACATCTGGACTCCCCACCTGGTCCAGAGTGGTCCACTCCCACTCCTGGGTTCTTCGGATCTCTTCATTCTCATCCAAAACCCAGCTGTCCAGATATTTCTCCTCGTTCCACGCCAACCTCGCCATTGCTGGGATAGTTGGTCAGGGGCTTTAGCTTCTGTAACGACTCTCCAAAACACGGTAGGGATCACGCGTAGAAGTCAGCTTGGTCCAACACGATTTTATTGAAGGTACGGCACCCGTGAAGCTAAAGCACCGGCCCGCCACCCAAACACACCTTAAATACCCCGGTAGCCCCTCCTCCCCATGCAAGGTCCAGAGGAGGTTTCATCAGCCTTCCATGAATCAGCAATCCCAGTAGTCCATAGGGGCATGACCCCAGGGTCACAGAGTCAGCGTCATGAGTCTCAATGTCCAATGTCCAAGCCTGGAGGAGTTACCTCACTTCCCTCCTAGGCACCTGGAAGTTACCTCACTCCCAGTCTGACTCAGCAGTCTCATGAAAAGTAGGACAAAGGTCGCGTCAGGAATTAAGGCAAAGGTCGCTGCTGCCTCATGATAGGTTGGGAACCTGGTCTTCCCCAAAGCTCAGGTTTCCCAATCCTGACACAATTGAGTGACCAACAGTTCTACTCTCCGATCCCCCAAGATCCCACCCTTAGATTTTCTAGGGTTATCAGCAATATACTACACACCGCTGAACTGATGGGATATATCAACCCTCGAACAGGCGATTTTTTTGCATCAGAAACATCCCAGAATCCCCTTATTTTATGTCTTACCCAAAATTCATAAACCTGACCGGCCCCCTTTGGGGAGACCCATTGTCTCAGGATCAGGGGGGCTTCTAGAACCCCTGGCACGTTTTTTGGACTCATTTTTACAACCTTTTGTGACTGGCACGACATATTATTTAAAGGATACCATGGATTTTATCTCCAAGGTGGAAAACCGTGGAGTCAATCCTGGGGACATTCTGGCAACCGCCGACGTGTCCTCACTCTATACAAATATACCACTAGAGGAAGCCCGATCTATTATTGCAGACACGCTCGACACACGACCCACCCCGAGACTTCCGCCCACACATTTTTTGTTGGAATTACTAGATTGTATTTTTCGATTATAATTATTTTTCCTTTGAGGACCATTTCTATTTGCAGACCAGCGGTGTGGCCATGGGATCCGCAGTGGCCCCTTCGGTCGCCAACCTGTTTATGACTCAGTTAGAAATGACTAACCTGTCTCCCACATCGACTAATCCCCTAGTCCATCAGATCATAACGTATTGGCGTTACATCGATGATGTGTTTGTCATTCTGAGGGGGGACACCGACCTACCGTCGTTCACGCGGTGGATCAATTCCTGGCACCCATCGATCAAATTCTCCTTCGAGTCCAGTACCACTAGTGTGCATTTTTAGATGTTAATGTCAGTATACAGGCGGGTACTGTCAAGGTGAGCACCTATAGAAAACCCACAGATAGGAAC
>JARBWK010003373.1:0-12538 GCA_030556195.1 Anolis apletophallus | reverse complement strand
CTGGATCTGCGGGAGCGACGCTCCCTGCCTCCTGGAGCGACCTCCTGACGGGCCAGGGGAGAGCGTGGGAGGCCCCGCGATCGGCTCGGCCCGGGCCCCGGCCGCTGGCGGTTCCGGCAGGTCTCGGGCTCCATGCCGGGCGCTGGAGTGAGGCCCTGCGGCATCGGGGGCAAAACGCCTGCTTCAGCCGCTCTCGGGAGTGGCGGCGAGGGCTGGGGAGCCATAAGGTTCTCCTGTTGTGCAGGGGCGCAGCCACCACCAGAGGGCGCGCCTCACCCTGCAACTCTGGCAATTTAGCAGAAGCCAGGGAAGGAGGCTGAGGGGAAATGCGCGGGAGTTTTCCCGCCGTTTGGGTAGCCTCTGAAGAAGGAGCGCCGCCATTAGAGCCAGGCAAGGAGGAGAACCCCCGGGCGCCATTTTTAGCAGTGGCCGAAATGGCCGTAGATTTGTCTCCCGTCTTTTTAGGTTTTTTCTTAGGCTGGACCTTGATGGTGGGCTGCTGTGATGCAGATGGACCTGGGGTCATCGATTTCTTGACCGCAGCGGGTGAGGGAGGCTGTGCTTTCTCGTATAGCGCAGCCTTCAGCCTAGCCTCCCTATTCTTCCTTGTCTGTGACGTGAACGCCACACAGATAGCACAGGACTGGGTGAGGTGACCCTCGCCCAAGCAAGTCAGGCAAAGTGGATGTCCATCTGAATCAGGGTAGGTATTAAGGCACTGCAGGCACTTCTTAAAGGAGGGTGCCGCCATTCCAAAAGAGGGGTCGAGGGCCAGTCAAGGGTCAAAAGAGCCAGGGAGTACCTCAGCCGGTCCAGGTCAATCAATCCAGAAATCAGCAATGTCGGACAGTCCAGGTCATACACGAAAAAAGGCAATCAGGTAGAACAAAGGGTTCTGTGGAGTAGCTCACTGCACAGAAGGCTCTTGACTGCTGCAAGGCGGATCAAGAGAATGAGGGCTAGCCCCACCCACGGGCTATATATACTCGGGGCCGAGGGTGGGCGGGGCTAGTATTAATGAGTTTTATTATGCTTTCTAGAAGGCTCCGAACTGTCCTGCTGACGCGGACGTATACACGTGTGAATCCACAGTGACTACGATAGAGAACATACATAATCACATCCCTTGTCTCTTTTCCGTGGCCAACTCTTCTATTTGTGGATCTGAAAACTCTCTCCGCCTTCTATCTCCAGTTCAATCTCATTTCACAGGTGTTGGATGGGCAGCAAAGGACACAAAAGGCTTCAGATAATTCAAAGTTTTATTCAATGAAAACATGTGTGCAAAACACTCTCAAAACATGTGCCTTGCAGCAGAAACAACAACAAAAATAATTATAACATTATGATAAAACAAACCTGAAACAGTACAATATTATTTACTGAAAACTAATTATTGAACTAAATAAAACATACAATTTTTCTTTTTGAAAAGGTACTAGATAACTACACTTCCTCTTCAGTGAGAACATCCCGATGCCTCCAAGAGATGAACCAGGAGCAAAGCATCGCTGGCCCCTCGAGAACTTCTCTCCTGTGTTGACTCCCAGGCGACGCTCAAGGCCTGCCTTCCAAACACACCCTTGTCCACAGTGCTGCCATTTCTAGGGTTTCCGCCCTGTATGGACTCTTAGGTGATAATTCAGGACTGGCTTCTGAGCAAAGCCTTTCCCACAGTGCTGGCATTTGAAGGGTTTCTCTCCCGTGTGGACTCTCAAGTGACAGTTAAGGTTTCTCTTGTGAGCAAAGCGTTTCCCACAGTGCTGACACTTGTGGGTTTGGAGGTGTCTGGCAAGATGCCGCTTGCGCCCAAGATGGCTCCTGCCCTTCACGCTTGCTCTTGTGGCCCTGGTTCTCTCCTATAAAGAAGGACAAGGATAGACAAGCGTGAGTCCCAACTTTCAGGGAGGAAGAACCTTTTGGGAAACGGGAACGGAGGGAGAAGTGGAGAGTAGTCAGGCCTGCAGAGGACGGAGGGGGAGGGACTCCGGCAAAGCGGCAAACGAAGCAGGACACCCAATAGTCTTGTAAACACTGGAAGCGGGAAGGACGGTCTGCAGGCCAATGGGGGGGTGGGCGGTTGAGGGGGGGCGAGTAGAGGGGAGCTGGGCTGGTAGCCTTGGGCAGTTGTGGCCTTGCTCTTGGGATGACAAGCGGGGACACTCTCCTCTCAGGGTCCCACTTCTGCCTCTCTGTGCGCATATGCTCATCCTTCCCAGAGTATACCCATCCACAAACATGGGCATGCACTTAGGCCAAACCACAGGACCAGTGTGAAGGGGTTGTGGTTACTCTGAAGGACACACGAGTGGACCTGAGAGCCCAGCGCTGCCTGGGAAGCCATTGCTTTCTGGACTCTTGTGGGCCTTCCCAGAGGCACCTTCCAGACCCAGAGAATGACTGGTTGAGAATTGCTCCCAGTTGCTAAGGGGAACCCCTGGATGTTCCTGGGAAACAAGGGCCTGAGCTGAAGAGGACACGAAAGGAGTCTCATCGCACCCTGGCCGAGGAATGGAAAGGGCCCTGAATCTCCACAGGAAAGGGGTGTTTGGAAGGTCCTTACGCAGGAAGGTCACGTGCTCGTAGGTCTCCATCATGACCTCCTTTGCTCCTTGCCCAGCAAGGCCCTTTGCTCCTTGCCCAGCAATCTCCACTCCTCCTCCGTGAAGTAGATGGCCACGTCTTGGAAGGTCAAGGTCACCTGCAAGAGAGAAGAGATGCCACTCAGAGAACGGCTCCTCAAACCTGGAGGGGAACTTTGGTGCCTCCCAAAGAGCGACTGGGTTGCTCCAGAAGCCAGGCAAGAGCGGGACGTGTTCGAATGGACAAAAATATACATTGAAAACCAAACTACAATTAGACAGTGATAATGAAATGAACTGGTTTCCTTATTTTCAGATTAGAGAAAAATAGAAACAAGATGAAAAAATAGGTTTTGAAGATCAATATAATGAACCTGAAGAAGTATTATAGGGCAAAGACCAAAAAAATTTGGAAAGTTTTGGAAAATGATTAATAGAGAAATAGAAAAAATATTTCAAAAGAGAATAATGAGGAAACCAGAGTCATTCTTATTGGGAATAGTGGATCCTGATTTCAAAATCTTTATTTTAATAACCACTGCGGCTAAACTGGTGTCTGCAAAGTATTGGAAATCAGATAAGTTTCCAAGAAAAGATGAATGGATTTTAAAAATTATGGAGACAATCCAAAAGGAAGGTTTAACAGAGGCATTAAAAGAGAGAAACAGAAAAGAAGAGAAGGATTCAAAATGGGAATGGTCGATATTGGGAAAGTATTGCAGAGAAGAAGGCAATAGAGATCTAGACTTAAAATGGATTTAAAACCAAACACCAGATGTAGATAATTAAAAAAAAATCTTTGTTTTGTATTATAGAGAATATATTGAAGCTTCATGAAAACAAGACAATCTCGATAAATAAAGTATTAGCTCTTGAAAGGTATTTCTAGATCGATATTTACACCACATTATCCTCATGTTTCTTTGCACGACTAGTATAGACTTTTCTTACCTATTAGATATATATTCTGCTTTTCTTTCCCATGCTCTTACCCCATCTATCTTAACTTCCTTTACTTTTACTTTTCCATTCTATCTTTCTTTTGTTGATGTTTTATTCTTATTGTTTATTCTTATTTTTTATTATTCATTGTTTTTTATTATTTTTATTCTTATTATTCTTAAGCATCGGGAATGTGGCGCAGCTGGCTAAGTGTCAGCTGCATAAGATCTCTCTGACCAATAGGTCATGAATTCGAGGCCTGCCCGGGTCGAGGTGGGTGCTTGACCTTTAAGTGTAGCCTGCTGTCGACCTTTGCAGCCCGAAAGACAGTTGCATCTGTCAAGTAGGAGATAAAGGGACCACATTAAGTGGGGAGCCAAATTTTGACTGAATTATGACGCCATTAAAGAACTCCAGGAACGCTGAGAATGCGGAAGAACAACAAGGAACGCTGGAAACACTGAGAGACGAGGAGTGCGTCAGCTCCCCCTGGTGGCAAGAGTTTGCCTCTGTTCGTCTATATGTCTGTATGTGAGAAAAGGCAGGGATTGTCTGCTATGTATGTGTACCTGTATTCCGCTCTGATTCCCCTTCGGGGTGAGAAGAGCGGAATATAAATAAAGTGTATTATTATTATTATTGTATGTCTATCAACATGTGATTGTATATTACTTTGAAACTTTTATAAAAATTATTATTTTAAGAAAAAGAAAGAAGGAAGGAAGGAAGAAAAGAAGGAAGGAAAGGAAGGAAAGAAAGAAGGAAGGAAGGAAGAGAAGAAGGAAGGAAGGAAAGAATGAAAGAAAAGAAGAAAAGAAAGAAAGGAAAGAAGGAAAGGAAGGAAAGGAAGATAGACAGAAGGAAAAAAAAAGGAAGGGAAGAAGGGAGGGAGGAAAGAAAGGAAAGGAAGGAAGGAAGAAGGGAGGAACGACGGAAGGAAAGAAGGAAAGGAAGGAAGAAGGGATGGAGGGAGGGAGGCAGGAGAGAAAGAAAAAAGGAAAGCAGGAAGGAAGGCAAGGAGAGAAGGAAAGAAAGAAAGAAAGAAAGAAAGAAGGAAGGAAGGAAGGGAAGTTAAGGAATGAATGAAGAAAGGAAGCAAAGAAGGAAATGAAGGAAAGAAAGAAAGCAGGAAGGGAAGGAAGGAAGGAAGATAAGGAAAAGAAGGAAGAAGGGAGGGAGGAGAGAAAGAAAGAAGGAAAAGAAGAAGGAAGGAAGGCAAGGAGGGAAGGAATGAAAGGGAAGAAGCAAAGAAAGAAATAGAGAAAGGAAGGAGGGAAGGAAGGAAGAAGGGATGGAGGGAGAATAGGAGGAAGGCAGGAGTGAAACAAGGAAGAAAAAAGGAGGGAAGGGAGGAAGGCAAGGGTCAGGCATTTCCGTAAAGGGCGCTGTTATTAGGTCATTTTTATTCCCGCCCTTTCTTACTCTTTAACCCGCCTCAGCTCTCAACCGGCGAGAGGAGACTGGAAAGCAGCGGAGAGCTGAGGCGGGCGCTTTGGAAGCCTGGAAGCCAGGGGCCGAGATCGCTTGGGAAGGGGAGGCTTAGCGATCCGGAGGAAATCAAGAAGCCCATCCCCTCCTTGCCCCATGGAAGGAGCCAATGTGGGTTAGCTATAACGCGCATTGGCCCCTTCCATGGGGCCAGGATCGGAGGGATCGGAGAGGCAGGGAAGGGAGTGTGCGAAGCCCCTGCCTGGGTGTGGAGGCCCTGGAGCGCTTCCTGGCCGCACTCCTCGCTGGCAGCCGGCACGGCGTGACCCTGCTCCGCAAGGTAAGTGCACTATACATCCCAGCAACTCCAACTCCCAAATGTCTCGATCTATTTTCCCCAGATTTCCCCAGTGTTCACATTTGGGCATATTGAGGATTTGTGCCAAGTTTGGTCCAGATCCATCATTATTTGAGTCCACAGTGCTCTCTGGATGTAGGAGAACTACAACTCCCAAACTCAAGGTCAATGCCCAGCAAACCCTTTCAGTACTTTCTGTTGGCCTCATGAGAGTTCAGTGTGCCAAGTTTGGTTAAATTCCATCATTGGTGGAGTTCAGGATGCTCTTTGTGGGTTAACTAGAAATCCCTGCAACTACAACTCCCAAATGACAAAATCAATTGCTTCAAAGTACAAGAAAAGAGATTCCCCTGAACATGAGGAAAAACTTCCTAACGGAGAGCTGTTCAGCAGTGGAACTCTCTGCCTCAGAGTGTGTGGAGGTTCCTCCTTTGGAGGCTTTTAAACAGAGGCTGGGTGGCCATCTGTCTGAGGTGCTTTGTGATTTTGCTGCATGGAGGCAGAAGGTCCTTGGACTAGAGATGGTTGATGTTGTTGTTGTTGTTATGGCTGGATAGTCATACATACAAAGAATCCTTAATAAATTTGAAGATAGTTATATGTTTTGCATTTTTGTAGTGGGTGGGGAGGGAGATCTTTGTGACTTGGTTGTTTTATAAGTAGCTCCCATGCTGGGAAAGTGTGAGCAGCCCCCCTGCCTTAGAGTGTTTCTCTTGGGGGCCCCTCCCTCCCCTATCCTTGATTTCCAACTCTCTGTATCCCACAGTGTTGTTCCATAATTATTGTGTAATATCTATCATTGCATTGAATACCACATGCTTTGAGTATCAGAACATTGAATATATACATTTCTCTCAGATACTGATATGTTTTTGTCATGATTAGATGTTTGGATTAATATTACATTAGAGTGTTTATCTTGGCCCCCCTCCCCTATCTTCTCTGTATTCCACAGTGTCAGTCCTGTTTTTCTGCTTTGCGCATGCGCTGAAGCAGTAACGACCTAATAACGAAAATTCGTTATTAATTACGTTTCAATTACAAAATTTATTTGAAATTTTTCAGAACACTTTCTATAACGACCCACCAACGGAAATCCCCCCCCCCCCACGAGTTTAGAAACAATTTTTTTATGGTTCAACCACCCCTTCTGGGGTCAAGAATACCTAAATAGTAAAATATACTAGATACTGTAGTAATATACCAAAACAGCAGATGGCAGCAAAGCGCCAAACAATGTCGGACACTGGGGTCAATAATAGATGGAAGTAAGAAGTACCGTGTTTCCCCGATAGTAAGACACCCCCGATTGTAAGACGTATCGGGGGTGTCAGGGGGGTCGGCTAATGTAAGCCGTACCCCGAAAGTAAGCCGTACCCCGAAAGTCCATGCGAAGGGAGGGGGAAAGAAGGAGCAAGAGGCGGGGCGAAGCGGCGTCGCGTCAGAGGCCAGGCAAGAGGCGTGCCGCGCAAGAGGCGTGCCACGGTCGGCCCGTGTGGCCGGCTGTGCGGCGGCGGCGGCCGGCGCGGCGGCGCCCCTCACAGGTACCGTCGCCCCTCACAGGTACCGTCGCCCTACTGGGTGAAGAATTCTTTCGGGGTATGTCCAATATAAGACGTACCCCGAAAGTAAGACGTAGTGGGGCTTTTGGGGGTAAAAAGAAAGTAAGACATCGTCTTACTTTTGGGGAAACACGGTAGATATAGTAGCTGATGCAATTATATAACAGGACAGTAGATGGCAGCAGAGCCCCCAAAAGTAGAACAGACCAATGTAAATAGAAATTCTGTAATGCTACATATATCAAAGTCAAAAGTACAAAATATATCATATAACAACATCAAATATACATGCATATAAGCAAAGGCGATCCCAATATATGTAGAGGGCAGACTTGGGTGTGTGCATCCACATTCATACATATAATATCATAGCAAGCATGTCAATGAACCGGGTTAACTGGCCACAAAATGCGGGATAAAGGAAATGTTTTTTTGAGTGCAACAAATGGCGAAAGTCTTATAGTACTTACAAGTACAGTAGAAATGTTCACGTACATTAGGGTGAAACAGTTCAAGGGCACTCAAAATAACTTTTAGACGACCTCAAGCTGCCAAAGTAAAGGGATGCCAAAAGTGAAAGTAGCCTCTGAAAAGTGTCCAAATGGACGTGCTTTTGGCGCAAAAGCCCCTGGCAGGGGACAGTCTCGTAAAAGCACTCTATATTACATGCTCAAAGGCTGGGAAACAGGGGAAACCCTCCGTGTGTTCCCGCCTCCACTGAAGTCTCCAAAGTTGCACAGGCACCACGTAATCACCGCTTTCCTGCAGTGCTGGCATTCGTAGGTTTCTCTCCCGTGTGGACCCTCAAGTGACGCTCAAGGTGTGGCTTCTGAGCAAAGCCTTTCCCACAGTGCTGGCATTTGAAGGGTTTCTCTTTGGTGTGGACCCTCAAGTGACACTTTCCCAGGGCATTTGAAGGGTTTCTCCCTTCTCATGAGCAAAGCCTTTCCCACAGTGCTGGCATTTGAAGGGTTTCTCTCCTGTGTGGACTCTCAGGTGACACTTCTGAGGCCTTTCCCTTGGCATTTGAGCAAAGACCTTTCCAAAGCACAGTGCTGGCATTTGAAAGGTTTCTCTCCTGTGTGGACTCTTAGGTGACACTTCAGGACTCCCTTACGAGCAAAGCCTTTCCCACAGTGCTGGCATTTGAAGGGTTTCTCTCCTGTGTGGACTCCTCAGGTGACAGACTCCTTCTCAGCAAAGCGTTTCCCACAGTGCTGACACTTGTGGGTTTGGAGGTGTCTGGCAAGATGCCGCTTGCGCCCAAGATGGCTCCTGCCCTTCACGCTTGCTCTTGTGGCCCACCAGTTCTCTCCTATAAAGAAGGACAAGGAGAGACAAGCGTGAGTCCCAACTTTCAGGGAGGAAGAACCTTTTGGGGAGGGAACGGAGGGAGAAGTGGAGAGTAGTCAGGCCTGCAGAGGACGGAGGGGGGAGGGACTACAGCAAAGCGGCAGAAGAAGCAGGCCACCCAATAGGACTCTCAAAACTGGATCTGCAGGCCAATGGGGTGGTGGTCGGTTGAGGGGAGGGAAGAGGGAGCTGGGCTGGTAGCCTTGGGCAGTTGTGGCCTTGCTCTTGGGATGACAAGCGGGGACACTCTCCTCTCAGGGCCCCACTTCTGCCTCTCTGTGCACATGTGCTCATCCTTCCCAGAGTATACCCATCCACAAACATGGGCATGCAAAGTGGCAGAATATGATAAACACCTTCTGCAATGAAAATAAAAGAGCTAGAAATAATTTTAAAAAATGGTATAAAATATAAAAGAAGGAGGTCTGGGAATACCCAACTTAAAATTATACTAAATAGCCAATCAGTTCAGGTATATTGTTGAAGGGATTATGGGTCAAAAGGATCTGGAATGGTTAGAAGAAGAAAGTGAAGACTGAGATATAAAACTAGAATATATTTTCTGTATAGGGAAAATTAGGAACCTAGAGAAGAAATGGTATAACAAAATAGAGAACCTCTTTTTTAAAAATATATTGGAAATATGGTATAAGTATAAAGAAAAGTTAATTCTGCCGATCTCCCCATTAACTCTCGGGTTGATTACAGATAATTTCCCCATAAATCTCAAAAAAGGAGTTGGAAAGAGAATTCAAGGAAAAAAGGAATAACGAAATTAAAAGATTGGGAATCAATGTTGAGAAATATAGATGAGATAAAGGACCAGCTCTCAGGAGGGAACGTTGGATTTTATAGAGTTCTACAACTCGAAAGATGGTTAAGGGGAAGAAGAAAGAAATATAAAGGAGAGAGAGAACTCACCAAATTTGAAGAAATGATGAACCAAAGGGGGAAATGAAAGAACAAAAGGTATAACAAGCGATATCTACCAAATGCTGTCGGAGGGAGCCCAGGAGGACGACCACCTCAAAGGAACGTGGGAGTCGGATTGTAATAAAGTAATATACACTCAAAACATTAAGACGTACATGTTCTGTATAAGTTGTTAAGGGAAAGTGGTTAAGTATAACAATGTTTAAATACTGAATATGTTAAAACTACAATAAAATAAAAGCTTGAGGGGAGAAATAGGAAAAGGGGTGTTTGGAAGGTCCTTACGCAGGAAGGTCACGTGCTCGTGGGTCTCCATCATGACCTCCTCGTACAAGGCCCTTTGCTCCTTGCCCAGCAATCTCCACTCCTCCTCCGTGAAGTAGATGGCCACGTCTTGGAAGGTCAAGGTCACCTGCAAGAGAGAAGAGATGCCACTCAGAGAACGGCTTCTCAAACCTGGAGGGGGACTTTGGTGCCTCCCAAAGAGCGACTGGGTTGCTCCAGAAGCCAGGCAAGAGCGGGACACGTTTGAATGGACAAAAATATACATTGAAAACCAAACTACAATTAGACAGTGATAATGAAATGAACTGGTTTCCTTATTTTCAGATTAGAGAAAAATACAAACAAGATGAAAAAATAGGTTTTGAAGACCAATATAATGAACCTGAAGAAGTATTATTGGGCAAAGACCAAAGTTAGAAGGAAAATTATATAAAATTCTGCTGAGATGAGAAAACAAAGACGACCAAATAAGAAATTATGTGAAAAAATGGTCAAGGGACATTGGATATAAAATAAATTTGGACACATGGAGAACAATTTGGAAAAATAATATGAAGGAGGTGTGGAGAAGGTGGCAAGGGAGGATGGCACCGGGAGTCTCGAAGGTAGCCTCGCTACAGGTAATGAACCCTAAAAAGGAGGAAAATCTAAGCAGAGTAATAAGGGAATTGAGAGGGAAGGGGGTTACAAGATTGGAGCAATTAGTGGATGAAGGGGGCAGAATTAGGAGAGATAAATTAGAGAATTGGTTGGGACAAAGGCGGTGGCTGCAAATCTGGGCAGTATGTGAATTTCTTATGCAGAGGGAGGTTAGAGAGGCAATGCAAAGAGAGACACTGCTTTTGAGAGGCTGGTCAGGAAATGGAAGGAAGGGAAAAGGACCCAGGTGGGAAAGATATATAAGTTGTTAATAGTGTCAGGGAAAGCCCTGTACAAGAATTAACAAAATTGTGGGAGAGGGAAGTACAAGTATCAGAATTAGAGATAGAAAGGACAATGGGAAATATTGCAAAAATGAAAAATACAAGAGTGAGGGAAATGAGAAGGAAACTTCTGCATAAGTGGTATCGGACTCCGGCCCAATTGGCACACTTCTCAAAATGTGAGTAGCCAATGTTGGCACGGGTGTCAAGTGAAAGGGGTATACATGCACCTGATTTGGGAATGTGCAGTAGTGCAGAAATTCTGGAAAGAGGTACAAGGGAAATTAATAAGGCACTGAATATAAATTGGGCAATTACAAAGGAGATTGCGATACTGGTGAGAAAGAGTGACCTGGGCGAATATGGAGGAATCAAGGAAGCCATGATTGAAAGCGCACAGTCTGTCATAGTTCTAGGTTGGAAGGACTCCTCCAAATGGACAATCAAGAACTGGCTGCGGTACCTGGTAGAACACATTCAATTTGAAATTATGGAGATTAGAGTTAATGAGATGGATGAGAATAAATTGCAGGAACTTATGGGGCGATGGGACCGGGTAAGACAATATATTGTTTGGAAAACCCGAGATCAAGATACGAGTAATAAGTTGGATCTACTGTTTAATTTGTAATGTAAACTGTCCAAAAGGCTTGAAGGAAAAGAAGAGTGATGAAACCCTCAGAAGGGGTGGAGGGGTGTGGATGCTTGTGAGGGTGGAGGGGCACTTTCACAGTGCACTGTCTGGTTATGGTCTGTTGTATGGAAGTTGTTTTTTTTTCTGTATGTAAAAAAACAAAAAACCAATAAAAATATTATTAAAAAAGGGACATTGGATATAAAATAAATTCTGACACATGGAGAACAATTTGGAAAAATAATATGAATATATTCTATTATCACAAACATAAAGAAAATTGGATTAAAATGACTTATCCCCCGATAATTTAGCTAAAATGTACAAAACCACCAAACCTAATTGTTGAAATTGTGGTGAAAACATTTTTTTGAAAATTTTGGAAAATGATTAATAGAAAAATAGGAAAAAATATTTCAAAAAAGAACAATTAGGAAACGAGAGTCATTCTTATTGGGAATAGTGGATCCTGATCTCAAAATCCAGGGAAAGAAATCATTATTTTACTAACCACTGCGGCTAAACTGGTGTCTGCAAAGTATTGGGAATCAGATAAGTTTCCAAGAAAAGACGAATGGATTAAAAAAATTATGGAGACAATTCAAAAGGAAGGTTTAACAGAGGCATTAAAATAGAGAAAGGAAGAAAGGAAGAAAGAAAGGAAGGAAGGAAGGAAGAAGGTAGGGAGGGAGGAACGACGGAAGGAAAGAAGGAAAGGAAAGGAAGGAAGAAGGGATGGAGGGAGGGAGGCAGGAGAGAAATAAAAAAAGGAAAGCAGTAAGGAAGGCAAGGAGAGAAGTAAAGAAAGAAAGAAGGAAAGAAGTTAAGGAATGAAGGAAGGAAGGAAGCAAAGAAGGAAAAAAGGAAGGAAAGACCAAAAGGAGGAAGGGAAGGAATGAAGGAAGGACCAAAAGGAAGAAAGAAGGAAAGAAGGAAAGGAAGGGAAAAAAGAAAGGAGCAAAGAAGAAAAGGAAGGAAGGAAAGGAAGGAAAAGAAGACAGAAAGAAGGAAGAAAGGAAAGAAGGAAGAAAGAGAAGAAAGGAGGGAGGAAAGAAAGAAAGAGAGAAAGAAAGAAAGAAAGAAAGAAAGAAGGGAGGAACAAAGGAAAGAAGGAAAGGAAAGGAAGGAAGAAGGGATGGAGGGAGGGAGGCAGGAGAGAAAGAAAAAAGGAAAGCAGGATGGAAAGCAAGGAGAGATGGAAAGAAAGAAAGACGGAAGGAAGTTAAGGAATGAATGAAGAAAGGAAGGAAAGAAAGGAAAGATGGGAAAGAAAGACCAAAAGGAGGAAGGGAAGGAATGAAGGAAGGAAAAGAAGGAAGAAAGGATGGAAGGAGGGAGGGAGGCAGGAGAGAAAGAAAGAAGGAAAAGAAGAAGGAAGGAAGGCAAGGAGGGAAGGAAAGGAAAGAAATAGAGAAAGAAAGAAAGGAGAGAGGGAAGGAAGAAGGGAGAAGAAAGGAAGGAAGGAAAGAAGGAAAGAAGGAAAGAAAAGAAGCAAGAAGGGATGGAGGGATGAAGGGAGGAAGGCAGGAGGGAAAGAA